>SNVD02013117.1:0-73538 GCA_013180625.2 Boswellia sacra
CTTGTAATTTGTCAATTACCTCCCCTGCAGTTGAAGCTGTAACCAGGATTTGCCTCGCCGACTGTGAGATGAAGTTTTTTTCTACTGCTTGATCAAGAAAAGATAACAAACCATCCAAAAAATTATTGACATTTAACAAACCAATGGGTTTCCGATGGATGTTTAGCTGTGCCCAAGAGGTGACTTGAAATATCTCCTCTAATGTACCATAACCACCGGGCAAAGCTATAAATGCATCAGATTTAATGACCATATGTGCAATACGCTCATGCCTGCTAGAGACCTGTAACTCTTCCCCCATTGTGTTGCTACGAAATCTTGTACAGCTAAGGTTTAGGGATAATGCCCCCCCCCAAAAAGAAAACCCCCCCCTTTTTTTTTGCTCCCTCCTAGGAATGCAGCTGTTGACACACACCCCATTAACCCAAGACTACCCCCTCCATAAATCAAATTAATACCCCTCGCAGCTAATGTCCTACCAAGATCAAGAGCTGCTGTGGTAACTCTCCATCTTTACCAAATTGCGATCCGCAAAATACGCATATATTGCGGAATCGCCGAATTGTTGTATTCTCCATTTCTACAAGTGCTCTAATCTTGTGTAAGACACGTTAGATATTATGCTTTTCAATTGCAAGACAGGGTATGGAATGACATATGAAAACATGCAGAATGTATATATACACACATAAAACTCTCAAATTTTGACACAGGGGGACATACTTTCGGTGGGGGTTACTCGATGCAGATTTATCGCCGCAGATTTGAAAAAATGAGATATGCATTTCGACGAGGCTTGCAAAACCTGCACACTTGTCTCCCAACATGCAAGCATGGAAAATGGAGATACACATTTTGCGGGGTTTGACAAAACCTACACACTTGTCTCCCACGTGAAGCATGGAAAATGGAGATACACTTTCGGCGGGGGTTGACAAAACCCCCACACTTGTCTCCCACGTGAAGCATAAAAATAGAGATACACTTTCGGTGGAGGTTGACAAAACCTCCACACTTGTCTCCCACGTGTACTTATGCCATAGGGTAGTCATATGGTTTTGTCAAAAAGAAAACTTGAAATTAAAACAAACAAAATCAACAAACAACAACAACACAAAAACAACATTGATAATCAGATCAAACGAAACAAGAAAAAAAATTCTGCAACAACAACACACATTCAAATATACAAGTAGTTGTGATTGTGGCTCTCATCTTCCTCTGGTTTTTCGTCCAGTAACGGCTGAAACGCCTTCTATGAGTCGGGGATTTGCTTCCCATCTAGTTTTCTTATAAACTGGCAAACGGGTCTTTTTTAGTCAGATTCCCTAGACTATAACACTATAATTCATCACGAAATTGTGTCCATAGATTAAGCAATTCACGCTGAACAAGTCCACAAGAATGTGACTCGAGAGTTAACAAAACATTATCCCGCGACTCATTACTCAAACCATTCTTAATAAATGAAAGTTTATCTTCTCTATTCCTGGACGCAAAACCTAATGAACGACAATTCTGGTTACAATTCCATCTAGCACATTTATAACATACTTGTAACCTTTTCGCTCTTCGCCTCTTGGCGTAGTAGCTCTTTCCTAGACCAGGCATGTATTTTGCGAGATTAATGTCCGGCTCACCGGACAATCTCACCTTTGCTTCGATAAGCCATCGGATATCAGCAGGCACATTTAGGAGCATCAATGCCCAAAGTCTAGTCATCCGTACTTTATAAATTTTAAACACAGCATTTTGAGGAAGTGAAGGGAAATTTTTACGAAGGTTCGATAGAAAGATATCAGCATCCATTGAAGAGAAGAAAATGAGAGATATTACCGATAATGCGATTGATTTTGTTCTTCTCCCAGATATGCACGTTTTAAACCTTCGAACAATGGCTTCAACTCCCGTTTGAATGTTTCCTCAAGCTGTTACACAACTGAAATCGAAGCACGGAATAATCAAATTAAACACAAGAAAAGAAAAGAAAAGAAAAGAAAATAGAGACACATAAAAGAAATAAAACCACAAGAGCAAATGAAAGTCAAAAACAAACAACAAAGCAAATGAGACAAATGGCAAAGAGAGATAAAACCTGATCAATTATAATAGCCCATGAGAGGAATCTCCTCGAAACACAAAAATTGATCAATACTACCTTCTTTTCTTTGTCTATTTTTATTTATATTTCAAAAACATTGGGTTGCCTCCCAATAAGCGCTTGGTTTAACGTCCTCAGCCTGACGTTATCTGTCCTCACCCATCAAGATAAGTTGGCTCGTAAAGAGGTACCTCATCGATGTCCTGCATCACTGAATTCTCATAGTAAGGCTTCAACCTGTGCCCATTCACCTTGAATACTTTATCCATTTTTAAGCTCTTTATTTCCACTGCACCATGGGGAAAAACATTAGTAATAACAAAAGGTCCAACCCATAGAGATCGTAATTTACCTGAAAATAACTTGAGGCGAGAATGAAATAAAAGAACTTTCTGTCCCACTTCAAAAATTCTTCCTGGAGATCATTTTATCATGAAATGCCTTAGTTTTTTCTCTTCCTTGTAATTCGAATTACTCATAGGACAATCATTTCGAAGTTCTTCCAATTCTTGCAGTGTGAAGCTTCCTATTTTGGTCTCCAGCAGCATCCATCTCCAGTTTTACAACAGCTTTACTGACCACCGCTTTGTGTCAAGCTCTACCGGCAAGGTACTGGCTTTACCAATAGACTAACCTGTACCGGAGAACATACCAATAGGTGGTCTTGTAAGTCCATATCCGGTATGCCCCAGTGCTCATTAGTCGTAGCTCCATTCTTTTCTGTTCGGATTCACTGTCTTCTCGAGAATGGACTTGACTTCTCGATTTGAAACTTCAACTTGACCACTAGTTTGTGGATGATATGCAGTAGACAACTTGTGAGTGATGTTGTATTTCTTTAGCAAGGCTTCAAATGATCTGTTGCAGAAGTGTGTCCCTCTATCGCTAATCATGGCTCTTGGTGTTCCAAATCTCGCAAAAATGTTAAATTTCACAAAATCTACAACAACTTTAGAATCATTAGTTCTCGTAGCTCTTTCTTCCACCCATTTAGAAACATAATCCACATCAAGTATAATGTAAATATTACCAAAAGATGAAGGAAAAGGACCCATGAAATCAATACCCCACACATCAAAAATCTCGACAATAAGTATAGGGGTTTGTGGCAATTGATTTTTGGCACTAATACCTGTCCTTTGACAACGGCGGTCACAAGCTTTTGCAAACAAATAAGATATGCATCTTTGAACATGATTGGCTAGTATAATCCATAGATAAAAATAATCACGACCTTTGCATCAGGGCTTGTTCTTTTGGTCCGAAGTGACCAACACAATGCATAAGAATGACAGAAGTTTAAAATTGAATTAAATTCAGATTCAGAAATGCACCTTCTTATCACTTGGTCAGAACAATGCTTCCATAAGTACGGATCATCCCATATGTAATACTTGGCAATGTTCTTGATCTTGTCTCTTTGAGCTCGAGTCAAGTCCTGTGGTAGCTTCTTCGTAACTAAGTAATTGACAATATCTACATACCAAAGCGCTGCTACATTTAGAGACAACAATTGTTCATCCAGAAAACTTTCTTGTAATGGCAGTGCATTCTTATCATGGACAATGCGACTGAGATGGTCTGCAACTAAGTTTTCACTTCCCTTCTTGTCTTTGATTTCCAAGTCAAACTCCTGTAAAAGGAGTATCCACCTAATAAGCCTTGGTTTAGCATCTTTCTTTGTGAGCAAGTACCTCAAACCTGCATGATCAGAATAAACGGTTACTTTAGTACCAATCAAATAAGATCGAAACTTTTCTAACGCAAAAATACCCGCTAGCAGCTCTTTCTCAGTGGTAGAATAATTAAGTTGAGCATCATTTAAAGTCCGAGATGCATAGTAAAGGGCATGTGGAATTTTGCCAATTCGTTGACCCAAAACAGCACCCACAGCGTAGTCACTTGCATCGCACATGATCTCGAATGGATGATTCCAATTCGGAGATTGGATTACTAGAGCCGAAGTCAAGAGTTCCTTCAGTTTCTCAAATGCCTTTTTGCATTTCTCATCAAATTCAAAGGCCACATCATTCTGTAATAATCTGCATAGGGGCAATGCTATCTTCGAGAAATCTTTGATGAATCTACGATAAAAACCTGCATGACCAAGAAACGAACGAATATCCCACACACTTGTGGGAGGTGGTAAGGAACATATAAGATCTATCTTAGATTTATCAACCTCTATACCCTTAGCAGAAATAACATGTCCCAAAACTATACCCTGATCTACCATAAAATGACATTTCTCCCAATTCAGAACAAGGGTAGTTTCTATACATCTTTGAAGTATAAGGGTAAGGTTGTCAAGGCATTTATCAAAAGAATCACCAAAAACACTAAAGTCATCCATAAATACCTCATAATGTTCTCAACATAATAAGAGAAAATACTTACCATACACCTTTGGAAAGTGGCAGGGGCATTGCAAAGACCGAATGGCATGCGTCGATAGGCAAATGTACAGAATGGGCATGTGAATGTAGTTTTCTCTTGATCCTCAGGGGCAATGACAATCTGATTATATCCTGAATAGCCATCAAGAAAACAATAAGGAGAATGACCTGCTAATCTCTCCAGCATTTGATCAATGAATGGCAAAGGAAAGTGATCCTTGCGAGTTGCAGATTTGAGCTTTCGATAATCAATACAAACTCGCCACCCGGTTTGGATACGAGTGGGAACTAGCTCGTTGGTGTCATTTTTAACCACCGTAACACCAGATTTCTTCGGAACAACTTGGACTGGACTCACCCACTTGCTGTCCGAAATTGGATAAATCACACCCACATCTAACATTTCAGGATTTCTTTCTTGACAACTTCCATCATTGGAGGATTTAACCTCCGCTGTGCTTCTCGAGTGGGCTTGGATCCTTCTTCTAATAAGATACAGTGCATGCATATGGCTGGGCTAATACCTTGATGTTCACAATTGTCCACACCAATGGATGTTTTTGTGATCTCGAAGCACTCGGATGAGTTTCTCTCTTGCGATTGTGTAAGGCCCTTGGCTATTATGACTGCAAGTATCCTTCGCACCCAAATACATGTTTTCACATGATCTGAAGACGGCTTAAGCTCCAAGGCAGGTGCTTTCATCACAAAGGAAAAAGTTTCTCATTAGATAAAGCCATTCAATGTAGAAACATCATACCGTATTTGTGGTGATATGCTATAGTCTCATCCAAGCTTGCCACAACTTCCTCCACTTCTTTAGACATATGTATCAACTTTCCTGGTTCTTTGAAACTTTCTGTCCTTATGTGTTCACTAATGGCTACTTCCAATTCATCTTTGTGAGTTAACTCAAAAATTTGTTGTGCCAAAGAATCAATGACATCAACTGCAAAGACAGAATGTAAGTCAGTAGGGTATCTCATTGCCTCAAAAATATTGAAGCGAATCACCTCGCCATCAAATTCCATGGTGAGAGTGCCATCATGAACATCAATCTTAGTTCGGGCAGTTTCTAAAAATGGTCTCCCCAAAAGAATCGAAGTTGAATTAGGAGATGTCTCATCCTCTATTTTAAGGACACAGAAGTCTGCTGGGAAAACCAATTGATCCACATGCACAAGCATATCTTCCACAACTCTTTTGGGATATGCATTAAAATGATCAGCAAGTTGAATGGTAATACCAGTTTTTGCAAAAGGTCCAAGATTTAAAGAAGCATAAATGGAAGATGGCATGACATTAATAGATGCTCCTAAATCTAACAGAGCTCTTTCAAACTTGGTATTACCAATAGTGCATAGAATGGTGAATGTACCTGGATCATTACATTTCGGAGGAATTTTTCTTTGTAATACAGCTGAAACATTTTCCCCCACACTTACTTTCTCATTCCCTTTTAAATTTCTCTTATTGGTGCATAACTCCTTGAGACGCTTTGTATAATGAGATACTTGCTCGATAGAATCCAGATTTGGTATATTTACCTCGATTTTGTGAAAAGCCTCCAGGATTTTCTGTTCTTGTTCCTCCTCCATCGATTTTGCAAATCTACTAGGATAAAGTGGAGGAGTAACATATGAAGGAATGGGGAGTTTATAGGATTACCTGAGAAGTCAATGTTTTGTTCATGTTGGATGTGGTGTCATCTCCTTCATCAGTTTGTGATTTTCCCGGTAAGACATCTAATTGCTCTCCACTTTGCAAAGTTATCGCACTAGCAGTCTCGCTTGGATTGATCACCGTTTGAGAAGATAATTTTTCTGAGTCTTGGCCCTCGAATTTGCTCATGCGAGTAGCCAATTGTCCCATTTGATTTGCCAGGTTTTGGATACTTGCCCCAGTTTCCTGCTGGAATTGCATTGTGTTAGTGGCAAGTGCATTAACAATATCTTCGAGAGACATACCTGAGTTTTGCGAAGCTGGTTGCGGTGCTGGATATGGCATTGGTGGTGGTTGCATTTGAAATGGTTGCTGCACTCTAGGTTGATTGAAACCTTGTGGCCGATTTGGTATCACATTTGGAGTGATTGGTTGATGGTTCCAGTAACTGAAATTATGTTGATCTTCCCATCCAGCATTGTAAGTGCTAGAGAAAGGATCATACCATTGCCTCGTTTGTCCTGGCAATCCACCCATGGCATTGGCTTGTTCATATGTATTCTTTTGTAACGTGGATAGATGTCGATTGGGGATGCTCCATCGTAGAAGATACCCCAGAGTTCATAAGATTTTTGCATATCTCCTACAGCCATGTTTTCCACAAGAGAGGTTAGCTCATAAAGTTGTTGTTCAATGTTCGGAGTGCTTACCTCATTTACTCTCCGTGGTACTTGTGGCTCAAATCCGCTACTGAATTGATAGAAGTTTACTGCCATGTTGTCTAAACACAAACACTCAGAAAAGAAAAACAAAGAAAATATGAATCAACAATGAAAACAAAATAACAAATCGATTAGAAAATCAATCCCCGGCAACGGCGCCCAAAACTTGATGCGAGTTCTGAAACGGAGGAAGAGAGAGAGAGTGACGAAGTAGCAAGTATCCTAGTCGCCACGCAGAGGTAAAATAAGTGATGAGTGAGATATCGAGAATTGATTCTAATTAAATTTGTTATTTTTCAGCAACAATAAACTAAAGATGGGGGGTTTTGTTGAATGATTAATTAAACTGAATACGAAGGCAAATAAAGAATAACACAACACAATATTAAATGAATTGAAAAATTCAATGAGAGGCACTTGGTTAAGGGTTCTTTCTCTGCCACAAGATATGAATTTGTGAAATAACATAGAATTGTAATCCAATTACAGCATTGAAGTTATCAACCGTAGATAACAACAAGCTCTGTTATCCCAATCTTTCCTTACTTTGTTGTTAAATAAAACAAGCTCTTTATTTAATCTCTATCCATTAAACAACCTAGAACAAGCTCTCTAAGTTTAATTCAATGGAAGCATTACGATGAGAAAGATAGGTTGATCTAAGCAATAATCACACAAGTTCGGATTATTTAACCTAGGTTGTATTTTCCAATTGCAATCTCTGATCACAATTTTGCTACTAATGATTGGAAATTCATGACAATTACGGATCAAGATTTCTAATCTAGCAATAGACAACAACAGATTATATTCAGGTGGCCATTCCAAATACAAACAGTAAGCAATCATAAGCATTAGATATGGGAAAATACAAGCAACTTCAATTAGAGAATTGGATAACAATTTCTTACACAATCAACTCACAAAATCCATATCAAGGGCTTTGAAATCACCCTCAACCAATTCAGATTTAGTTACACATATTCAATCAGAATAACAAATACAATACAGAGACATTCTAGAATTGAAAAGGAAAGAAAGAACTTAGCAAATTCTTTGAAAATCTTCTTTGTAGATGAATCTTCTTGGAATTGTAGTTCTCCTCTCCTCAAAATAATCTTTTTTCCTTACAAAGAACTACTAAGGTAGGGATGATGGTAGAAATAAAGAAATTGCAGCCTCCTCCACGTTTTCCCCTCTTCAAGTTATGAAAATAAAACCCTAAAATGTGTTTAAATACTCTGCTACAGTGACTTGCTACAGTGCCCCGTATATACATGCTACAGTGCTTGTGGAATTATATTTCTATACACCTCACACTGTTTTGATTACAACTTTTGGTACACTGAATGGATTTATAAACCGTAAATTTCTCCAGAAAATAGACTTCGAGAGATTTCCAACGGTATATAATATGTCATCGGGTTCATTGTATATCAATACAATTAAATCCGAGAAGATGGTTGACTAGCAGAGGTGAAATTGAAGGGTTTTACTCCATTTTTGTGCAAGTTGCTCCAAAACTCCTACAAACATCAAAACCACACAAAAACATAAAAATACCAAGGAATATAGCAAAGAAACATGGACGAATTGATATAAAAGTAATACATAAATAGACACCTATCAATGTATAGTAAGGAGGAGAAGGATCAAGATCAAGCATCGCCAATGGACTTGTCTGTCAACTTTACTACTTTAATTTGTTGAAGAAGGAATCAAAGATGTCTATTATGAAGATGTATTTGTTACTAACCTCTTTGAAGAAGAGGACATTGTGTATGTTTCTAAATTTGATGCAATGAAAAATCAATTTGCTTACTTGTGTAATGTTTTTCCTGATGGAACTGTGCATGATAATTTGCGTTTCACAAGCATATTTGACATCAATACCATTCAAACTCATAACCTTAAACTTGGTACATTAAAAAAACCCAATAACATATGCATTACACTTGATACAACTCTTTAAGAGAGAAAGATAGAGTGAGATTTGAAAAATTATTAAAGAAACATGAAGAAGTCTTTGCTTGATCCTATGATGACATGCCTGGAATCGACAAAAGTATCGCTGAGCATACGATTCCAACGTATTTGCACATGAAGCTAGTTAAGCAGAAACTAAGGAGTTTAACACTAAAATGGGCTTAGAAGATCAAGGAAGAAGTCTCCAAGCAGATTTAAGTCAAGTTTCCAGATGTGATGAAGTATCCAGAATGGTTAGCCAATATTGTGCCAGTACCGAAGAAGGATTGAAGGGTCCAAATGTGTATTGATTATAGAGACTTTATCAAGGCCTCACCAAACAATGACTATCATTTGCCTCATATTGATGTGTTAGTAGACAACGTTGTCGCCAACGTGATGTTCTCTTTCGTAGATGGGTTTTCTGGTTACAATCAATGAATGATGGCCAATGAAGACAAGATAAAAACAATCTTCATGACCAAGTGAGAAACCTACTATTACAAGGTGATGCCCTTTGGATTAAGAATGTAGGGGCAACCTACCAATGAATGATTACGATGCTATTTCATGATATGATGCACAAGGAGATAGAAGTATATGCAAATGACATGATGGTGAAATCTGAGAACTGAGGAGGTCATTTTGAAGCTTTAAATAAATTCCTAGAAAGTGTGAAGAAGTATAAGCTGCAACTAAATAAAAAAAAGTGTGTTTTTGGAGTCACCTCGGGGAAGCTATTGGGGTTCGTATCGGCAAGAAGGGGATTGAGGTAGATTCCGACAAGGTTAAGGTGATTACAGAGATGCCATCACCCAAGATTGGGAAAGAAGTTTGAGGGTTTCTTGGGAAGATCTAATATATTAGTCAATTCATCGATAAATCGACGACAATTTGTGTACCAATCTTTAGACTCCTAAAGATGGCTCAACAAGTGACGTGGAATGATCAGTGCTAAGAAGCATTTTAGAAGATTAAGAAGTATTTGTAGAATCTACTAGTTTTGAACCACCAAAACCTGGTAAGAATTTGATTCTTTATTTGGCTCTTGAAGAGAAGGCCATTGGTGCTATGCTGGCATAAGATGAGAATGGCGTAAAACATGCCATCAACTAACTTAGCAAGAAGTTGCTACCATACAAGACAAAGTATAGCTATGTGGAGAAGACGTGCTTAGCCATGATGTGGCTCTCGAAGAAGTTGAGGCACTACTTACAGTCTTATAAGATTAAGGCTGTCTCAAAGGAAGACCCAATGAAGTATCTCTATGAAGCACCACGATTGGTGAGGAAGCTGACAAAATGGTTGGTTCAATTGTTAGAATTTGACATTAGGTATGTCACCAAAAAGGTGGTAAGAGGAAGAGTAGTAGCAAAGTTCTTGGCCATGAATCTGATTGACAATGATGAACCATGGGAATCAATTTCCCAGATGAACATCTAGGGGTAATCTTAGTAGTAAGATGGAGGATGTTCTTTGACGCAGTTGTCAATAGAAACAGTGCTAGAATAGAAGTGCTGAGAGATTCAAAGCTTGTCATCTCTCAAGACAATAAAGATTGGGATCTAAGGGAAGGAAGGCTCAAACCGTATCTTAAGCACATTAGAAGGTTGATTGGGAGTTCAAGCAGTGTACCTTCACCCATCTTCCTAGAAACAAGAATCAGATGGCTAACGTTTTAGCTTCTTTAGCATCAATTTAGGTGAGTACTCAAGAGCTGCTGGTGAGGCCAATAGTGATATTATAAGCATGGGGTCCTTGCCATATGGAACCCCACATAATGGAAATCAAAGCCATGGTTATATCATTTGAAGAAATACCTATAATACAAAATTTAGCCAGATGAGGCCAATGAGAAAGAGAGGGGTGTACTATAAGGGTTGGCCCAGCAATTTATTTATCATCAAGGAGAAATGTATAAGAGAATGCTATAAGGGATGCATTTGAGATGTGTTCATAAGAAAGAAGCTAGAAGCTCATGGAGGAAATCCACAGTTGTGTATGTGGGCCACATATGAATAGACTAATACTTGCAAAGAAGATAATGAGGTAGGGTTTTTACTGGCTAACCACGGAGACAAATTGTGTCCAATTTGTAAGGGGGTGTCACCAGTGCTAGATCAATGGAAATTTGATTCACCAACCACCTTTGGAGCTATAAGGAATGACAACACTGTGGCCCTTTGTTGCATAGGGCATTGACATTATAAGTAAAATAAGGCCATTAACCTCTAATAGGCATTGATATGTGGCGGCAATTGACTACTTCACTAAGTTGGTAGAAGCTGAGTCCTACATAAATTGGGGGTGAAGTAGATGGCAAAGTTCATTGAGAAGAACATCATATGCCGATTTGGAGTTCCACATCACGTCATGGCTGACAATGGAGTTCATTTTTAGGCTAAGATTTTCAAAAGTATGGGATTGAACATCATAAGTTGTCCCCATATCAACCATAAGCAAATGGAGTGATAGAAGCAATAAGAACATTAAAAAAATGTTGGCTAATACGGTGTAGACAAACAAGGACTGGGCAGAGAAACTGTCGCTATGTTATGGGGTTATAGAACGACACCTAGAAGTTCAACGGGCACAAGGCCCTTTCTGTTAGTGTATTGTTCAAAAGCGGTCCTACCAATCGAGATAGAAATGAAATGAGTGGGGGTTTTGATGGAAGCAAAAATTCTTGAAGGGGAGTGGATTCATAATAGATATGAACAGTTTGCCTTGATTGATAAGAAAAGAATAAAGGCCAAATATCACATATACTAGAAGCGAGTTGCTCGAGCCTTTAACAAAAGAAGGGGAATTGGTCCTTAAACAAGCTAGGCCAATAGTGTTTGATCCAAGAGGGAAGTTCAAGCCCAACTGGGAGGTCCCATTCATTGTGACGAAGGTCATGTCTGGTAGAGCCATCATCCAATCAGACATGGAAAGGATTAAGTTCACTAAGCCCATCAACATGGATAGGCCAAAGAAATACTATGTGTGAAGAAAAAGAGAAAACCCTGTGAGAGGTAAAACAATTAATTAGAAAATAAAAAATAGTTGATTAATGACAGGAGTTGTCTCATTTTACATATCTTATTCGACGAACAAACGATTATACATTTATTAATGAAATGAAATTGTTTAAAAACAAATATGCCTTTGAAAAGTCTTATTATTTTGCACGATGATAAAAGGAAAGCATATAACATCTAAGCTAATAATGAAACCATCAATGTTATCTCTGCCTCAATGTTGGACTACAAATAGGCTCGCTATATCACTGATGGCACTGTCTGACTTGAATAGTAGGATTAGGAATGAAAGCCTAAAGGGTCACCCAATCCTTGTAGCAATCGTCTATCTCAAAGTCAGGATCATGGAACAAATTCTTCCCGATAGTCTCTAATGCGATGAAGAATCCTTCACATCCTCTAGATAAAGCAAACAATCTTCTAAGATCGAAAGTAGTTGGTGAGTCCACGATCGTTTGCTTAAGTCCATATTGTCGACACAATCTAGGGGGATCATAGAATGAACTATCGGTGAAACCCGTCAAAGGCACGCACGTGATATGGGTCTTGACAGTCACATGCTTCAACCTCTACCATGGATAGTGCCAACGGATCTAAGCATCTAGAATGACTCGCAGTTAATCAACCCAAAAAGAATATCTCTCAAGTCTCCTCCTTGTATAAAATCGAGAGTTATAACACGAAATATCCCCTTTAGGTGGTGCTAGAATAGTCAGCTTCTCTTGTAACCAAATCTGAAAAAGAAAAATAAAAAAAGCCTGCTAAGTCAAAAACCTGAAAAGGCAACTTAGGCAAAAATTAAGGCCAACCCGCTAAGTTGAAAACCCAAAAGGGTAGCTTAGGGGAAAGTTAGGGCAAAAAAAGAATAAAGAAAAAGCCCGCTGAGTTGAAAACCCAAAAGGGTGGCTCAGGCAAAAGTTAAGGCAAGCTTGCTAAGTCAAAACTCGAAAGGGCGGCTTAGGCAAAAATTAGAGCATGAAAAAGAAATCTCGCTAAGCTGAAAACCCAAAATGGTGACTTAGGAAAAAGTTAGGGTTAAAAGAATAATACCTGAAGAAGCAGAAGACTACCACTAAACCTCTGACTCGGATCGATCCTGACACCGTCTAGGCCAATTAATGCCTCAAAAAGAATCAAAGGAACTGTTGTGAAACTGAGTCCCATATGAGGAATAATGGTCACAAGATGTGGTTCACCAAGATCGTCCAATGAGACCAATAGAAATTGCATAGAAAGGCAGAACTGAAAAAGGCGATGCCAACCGGATGAGGTCCTATCCATCATCTCAAGCAAAGGCATGATGGAAGGTAATGTCACTCTACCACCTCTAATGTGAATGCTTATGATAGGAATCAAAAAGTCAAAAAAGTCAACAAGATCAGAAATTGATGGTGTCTCAACATTAGGTAGAATGATGCTCTCAGAACGGTTGATTGACAATTGAGTATGGCAGAGAATTCCTCATACCAGGGGCAAAGCTCTTGCTCGTTGAAGCAGAAGTCATGATCATGAGAATCCCAGAAGGTCGTACATTCCTGAAAAAAATGAATGTCAAGTTGTAGAGACTGCTAGATTCAAGTCGCTTCCAATCATCATTATTTAAAAGCTCCAAGAGAGAAATGAGGAAAGAAATATTGAAAAATATGGAGGGAAGCACAAGAGGAGCAGCACTTAAATAGTGCAAGAAATGAAGCAAAAAAGGCAAGGGAAGGGAGAACCACTAGTAGGCAGTGGGCTGATCGACTGTCCCGCTATCGGTTGATAGTGGTAAGATAGCTAGCTAACGGTCCAACAGTGGTCCAACGACGGTCAGGTTAAAAAGCCCTCCAATTTCCCTTTTCACGTGGTTTCAGCTTCTGGTTTGTGTATCGATGAGTAGTTTTGAGTGCATGACTTCTAGATTTTATAATTTTGTTTATAATTGAATAAACGATGTAGAAACAAATTTGAACTAACTTGGATGTAAATTGGTCAAAATACGCATAGTTAAGAAGCCGTGTACAAAATTGGAAATAGATAACTTTCACTAAGTCTTTGAAATTTGTTCACATAATTGATTGCTTTGATTGTACATCTTGAAAATTCAAAAGCATGAAAGTTCATACATGGAAACTGAATGAACAAAAGAAATAAATCAACACGGAGGAAGCTGATGGCGACGCCCTTACTCATCACCATTATCATCATCATCAATAAAAAAGGTAGCAACTTGAGCCTGAATGCGGTCGATCTCTCGCTCCAAACGAGCATTTGCTTGATGAAATATTAAGATAGAAATCATGCATACATGAGGCATATAATATCGCTTCACTTGATACTGGTGAGACATCTGCACGACATACCAATGAGAAACAGCTTGCATCTCAAAGACACGCTCCATGGAAGATCATGGTACCTATATTGCATTGTATTTTTATGACTAATAGATATATGAAGAATAACAGGAAACTTGATGAATACATATTCAGAAGACTTACCAAAGTGGTATCACTGGGAATGAAAGGAATAAGCATGGTTGAATCCACAGCGATCACATGGCTGTTGATCTATCCATTGACATCCCACATGTAGACTACACTGCTGGAGTAGGCTTGGAGATCACCAATCACATGACAAGTTTGAATAACTGGAGTAGTTGTAAGGGTCAGAGCTGGACATGGCTGCTTAGATTTGCTGTACTAGAAGAAGAAATCCTCAATCTCTTCCCATGACGGATGAAAGGGCTACCAGTATTGCTGGGAGAGCCACAAGCACCAGTAGAGAGAGAATAAGGAACTTTATCAATAGATCAACCAAGCCTATTGTATAGCAATGTGGCTCGATCCCACTTAGCATAAGAAACTATCATCACTGGGAACTCGATCTCACTTAAGTGAATCCCAATTGTGTAATCTAGCACCTTTAGTTCCATAGCCAAGTCAGCTAATTATATCCCCAAAACTAGTGGAGAAGGAGGAATCAGATGATGCTTTGGGGCTTTAAGCCAATCCCATACTTGGTCACCTAGATAACATATCATGCTATCATCACACGGGAGAAGGATGCAGTAGTTGATAAATAGGGTAGCAACCCTCATAGTAGTCGACCAACCCTCACTAGGCAACCACCACTTAGAACGAATATGCAAATGATAGAAATATGGTGAGATTGTGATATAAATGAAATAATGACTGCAATGGCTTTTACCTTATCCCAAGTCATCGTGTGAATATAATCACGAAAGAAGTCCAGCTCATAAGCACTCTCAAGCTCTACATGACGTGTAGCCCACCTCTTCATCCGTAGGAATGAAAAGTTGTGACAAACAGGATGTGGGGAAGGCAGGATGCCTAACTTGTAGGTCTGCATTTGTTATAAACAAGACAGAATCAAAAATAGGACTGATACAAAACATGAAGATGCATAAGAAGAGACATTACCTTAAGCAAATGAGCAAAGCTGGTAATTGTAGTGATGCCTCGACATGCATGATCTAAACCAAAGTGTAACTAGCCAAAAGCAGCACGGCCTTAATCAAAAGTCCCCACTTAATCGAGATCCCAGAGGGTAGGAAGTAGAGTCAATAAGGTAGTGTTTGAGACATTGGCAAAAAGCATCAAACCGAGTAGATACACTATGAAGCTACGTGCATACTGATCCACTTCGATTGGAGTTAGGTTTGATCTCCTCCTCCAATATTCGTACAATGTAGTGTACCAAATCACAATGTTGTTTTTGATCTTCACATCGCACCTAACAAGCTGGTGAACCAAATTCTGCTGATCCCTCAAGTCTATAATGCAAGCATCAATAGGTATAACCTCTCCACCATACAAAAGGTCAGTTAGAGTGACAATGTCGAAAGGCGTGATAGTCATCTCACAAATCAAAAGATGGAAAGTGTGAGTCATATCCATCCACCTCTCACATAAAGTAGCCAATGCTCGATAATTGATGTGTCGAGAAGGGCGGGGAAGACAAGCAACAAACTCATAGAAACCAATAATAGTAATCATATTTCTAACAACCTCATTCTCAATCTCTAAGAACCAAGTACGGGCTCCTAAAAGTGGCCCACACATCTTGTTCTCATGGACGTCCTAAGGCATGAAGTTGAAGTCTCTACATGAATACATGCCTAGAAAATTCCTAGTACATGGAAGACTAAAGAGTGAAGAAGAATGCATACCTAGTTGATCGTGTAGGAATCCACATCGTAGACAACGGACACCTCTTGGTCTTTCAGAAGACCTCTCAATGTCGATCTCTAGACCAGATCCCTCTCATTCAAGTCAAGATGGATTAGATGACCCGCCATTAGAAGCAAGAAGTCAAGGCAAACACATTGGATAAATTGAAGGCAAATCGGATGAAAAACGAAGAAATGGCGCGTGAATGAAACGAAGGAAGGCGAAGGGTCCTTATGTAGACCCTCCACCACCAGGTAACAGTCAAACTATCGAGCAGATGCCAGCTGATAGCTGACCGTTGGTCAAACTGTTGATTGACAGCCCTCCCATAGTCGGTCAGCTATTCTTTTAATGAAGGGCAACAGAGTAAAGAGTGAAGAAAGAAAAGAAAGAATAAAAGAAGGAAAGAAAAAGAGAAAAAGAGATAAAAAGATAAAAAGAAGAGAGAGAAAAAAAGAAAAGAAAATAGAGAAAGAAGAGAGTGAGAAAGAAAGAAGAGAAAGAAAGAAAAGAGAGAAAAGGAAAAGACAAGAGAAGAAAAACTTCACATCGACCTTAAGACACCAAAAGAATTTTCGAATGAGTCGGTGACAAGCACCTAGCCATGGCAATAACTTAGCAACTCACAAGGAAAGAAGAGTAACACTAGTCGATAGAATCTTTTGACTAAAATTTGAATTGATTTAAAATCGTCAAGAAATGTTTGATGTTTTATCGATCAAGAGTGCTTTATCGATCTTTGTGTCTCATGAACTTCTGTAAAGTAGGGGACAAGCTATAGGCATTGGATTTTGGAGGCTCAATGATGAAGTGAATATAAATGCCGAGCAATAAAAATGATCAAAATGCCCTTGGAAGCAAAAGGAAGAAAGGTTTTTGAAAGCTAACACAAGACTTCAAAAAATCACAGAAATTAATCCAGAAGGAATCAATGATGAGTCATATGTCATTACAAAGATATGGATTCTATTTTTGCTGAATTTTACATATTGCAAATCGAAGTTGAACTCGAAAAGTTACACGCGATCGAATAGATTAAGGTCAAAAGAGGACTATATTGAAAAAAATACTAAACAAGAAGGATGGGTAGACCACAACGGCTGACGATTATGGGACAGTCGACCGGCTATCCTACCACTAGTTGGTGGTCCACCCATAGCCAGCCAGCGATCGTCACACAACCAGTCGACTGTTCTCAATGTAATTTTGAAAATTTTCTTTATGAACCTTTCCTTTTTTATTTTTTGCTTCCCTTTTCAATTCTAGCCCTAAACTACATAAACTCCCCTCCTCGTCACTTTTCAACACACATCAAAATCCTCTATTCTCCCTTTTGAGGATACACTTGAGAATTCAAAGAGTCTTTTCTAGTTCAATACTTTTTTTAGGCGTTCTATTACTCTAAACTTGAAAAGGGTACATCCTGAGAGCATTCATCTCTTCTCCTCCTCTTTTCTTCTTTATTATTATTATTATTATTATTTATTTTGATGCTTAGGAGCATCTTTAGGGCTATTATGAATTGTTCAAACCCTTGTTTGTTTTGTGAGATGGATAAGCGTGTCAAGGCAAGTACTCTTTCCCTTCCCTTTTTAGAATCATGCTAAGAATTTATTTTCTTTGCGAATGCTTAGAATCATGCTTATGAGCACTATGAATGAGGCTTTCATCTCGCTAGAGCGATCGTGACTACGACACTATGTCAAAGCCTATTTTGAGACTTAACGGGACATAAACGAGCCATGAGCACGTCTGGAGAAAGGAGTCACCACCCAATTATTCAATTCAAAATAAATGGGGGCAATTTGATCCCTAGCTTCGAGACCTAAACTACCCTCAACCCTTCAGATATGGGTTCGGGAATTTAGGTATGAGTCATTCGACCCGCTCGGATAAATCCATCCTTCACTTGGGAAATACCAAATAAAAATAGCTTGTGTTGTTACTTAGTCCATTTAAGTGGTTCATTTTATGCACACATTTCCATTTTTATATTCCTTAGTCATGTGAAGTGATTATTCAATTAAAGCAGTTGTATATTCATGCATAGAAAGAGGGAGGAGAATAAAGTTACAATTCCTCTCAAGCATGGGAGAAGGGGAAGAGGATTGCATCCGTTATTCTTCAATAATAAAATAAAGTAATTCTACTTACAACATGTCAAATATAACATTTACATAAATCAAGTATTCAATAATAAAAGTGTATTCATGCAAATCATACATTTAATAAGCAATCCGTTCGAGATTTGATAAATAAGGAATTCTTCACCACTATATGTAAGTCTATTCCATGTTTGTCAAACCTCTGCATGCGTATTTATACATATATCGTTCTTTAGTAGTGGTCCCTCACCAATACGAGTCTACCATCACTTCATGGCATCATTTTAGTTAAAGTGTATTCATGGTACATTCATACATTCATTAATCAATTAATTCAATACAAAGCCATAATCTAATATCATGGCATTCTAGCTTATTGCTATTCTACCATAATTTACATCAATTATCATGGCATTTCTAGCGTAACATGTCGTTCATGGCATATTCTAGTCTAAACATGGTAATCATGTTATATTCTAGCCTAATTCAAGCAATCATCATCAAACAAGCAATTTAAGGATAAAACAATAATTCTTACCTATTCTATGGTATTTTCTAGCATTCATCAAAGCAAATAAATTATCCTTGCATGATTCTAATCATGTGCTTTTAAGCATTATTTTGAACATGTACTCCTATGCATGTTTCTAAGTATTCGCGAAGAAAGTAAACTCTTAAGCATGATTCTAATAAAAGAGGGATTACAGACTTACCTCAATGCGCTTATCTATCTTGCAAAATAAATAGGGTGAGAACAATTCGTAGTAACTCTAGGATGCTTCTTAGCATAAAATTAAATCCTAAACATGCTTTTTCTAAGCAAGAAAAATAAAGGAGAAAATGGGAGAGAGAAGATAATTATGCTCTCAAGACGTGCCCTTTATGGGTTTAGAGTAATAAAACGCCTAAAAATCTTTATACTGAAAAGGAATTCTCGAATTCTCAAGCATGTCTTCAAAAGGGAGAAAAGATGATTGTATTAAAAAATCAGTGTGTCTTGCAAAGCAAGAGGAGAGGGGTTTATATAGGAGAGAGGTCAAGATGAAAAAGGAAGGTTAAGGCTAATTTCGTAAATAAGCCACAAAAGGTCAGTCGACCATCTCCAAATAGTTAGGCAGCTATTGACAGTCGTTTGACCATCAACAATAGCCATACAACTGTCAGCTATCTTGGACAGTCGAGCAGCTATTTGATGGTCGGTCAGTCAATATCCCTTCAGCCCTTCCTTTTTCATCACCCTTCAATGTAGTCCTTTGAGACCGTTGTTCCTTCGATCATGCATAGCTTCTTGAATTCAACTCTAATTTGTGATCCGTAAATTTCTACAAAAACAAGACATTCATAGCTTCGTAACAGTATATGACTCATCATCTGATTCCTTCTAGATTAATTTTTGTGATTTTCCAAATTCATATATTAGTTTTCAACTCTCTTCACCAACTCCTTCTCACCATTCTCTTCTTGGCCTTCAAGGGCATCTTGATCCTTTTCTTTACTCAATCTTAATCTTCATTCCTTCATCAAGTTTAAAAAACATGGTGTCTATAGCTTATTCCCTACTTTGGAGAGGTTTGTGAGAGGCAGAAGTCGACAAAGTACTCTTACTTGGTCTTTCTTTTATCTCAATACTTTGACTTCATCCTTCTTCTTTTAGACTTTCTCGTCACTCCCTTCTATCTTTCAGACTTTCTTATCACTCCCTTCTATAAAAGAAAAGTGTGACCCTTCAAGGAAAAATGTGTCCATCGAAGGGTGGATGTGCCCATCGAAAGGCGGATGCGCCCACCTAAGGGTGGATGTGCCCATCTAAGGACGGGTATGCCTATTCGAGGGTGGATGTGCCCATTCAAGGGCTAGAAAGCATCCTTATGATGCTATGATGACACACACTTCATTCCACCTACTTATTAGGATTTGGCAAGACTCTTCAGTGCACTTATTTCTTAGGGTTTCAAACACTCTTAAGTGCACCTACTCCTTAGGGTTTGGTAACAATCTTCAGTGCACCTATTCTAAAGGCTTCAATCACTTTTAGGTGCACCTACCTCTTAAGGTTTTCAACACTCTTCAGTGTGCCTCTTTTTGGGGCTCGTGCCTATTATAAGGGCTTGAACACTTTTAAGTGCATCTACTTCCTTCTAATACATGCTCACTGGAGAAACTTCTATCATGCTTTACTTTACGGCCTTTAGACCTTCTAATTCTTCGTGCCTTTGGCTAAGTATTCTTCATTCTTATTTGATCTCTTCAGATTTTGCATTTGTTGGGTTTCATGCTCTTCTTCCAATTATTCTTCATGTTTCTTCCAGTCTTTGTCCACATTGGGTTTCATGCCTTTTTTTCAAGTATTCTTGCTTTTATTCTTGATTTTTTTTGTCCACTGGGGAAATCTCGTATTCACATTGTTCATCATCTGAATCACTGGGATCTTTCCCTTATCTTTGCAAATTCGTACGAGATTTAAACATTTCTCAATGTTGTAAACTCAATTTAAAAAATTTGTACCATATTTTGTGTGCTCTTTAACAAATTGCTTTCTAGTGTCTAGAGGAATTCTTTTATGTGATTCTGGCCAAAGATTCTACCAACTGATGTTGCTCTTCTTTCCATATCAGTTGCTAAACCATTGCCATGGCTGAGCGTTTGTCACCAATTCTGTTCGAGAATTCCTTCAGTGTCTTAAGGCTGATGAGGAATCCTTCTTTTTCCTTGTCTTTCTTCTCTCTCCTTTTCTTCTTTTTGTCTTTTTCTCTCTATTTTCTCTCTTCTCTCTTTCTTCTTTTCTCTTTTCTTTTTCTTTCTTTTTCTTTTCTTCTTGGCCCTTCTACTGATGAATCTTCTTCTTTTTTCAAATCCTTTGTTCAAGATGACCTTTCATCTTCAAGACGGATTTCATTTTTCAAGGTGAACATCAAACTTCTTCTTCTAAATATTTTCTTTAGGGTAGACTTTAAATTCATTCTTCATGGTGAACTTCCTTCTTTAAAGGAGATGCCTTTTCTAGGTGGACACCTTTTTCTTCTTCAAAGGAGATTCCTTCTTTAAGATGGATGCCTTCTTCTTCTTCGAGGGAGATTTCTTCTTTAAAGCGAGCATCCTTCTTCAAATGAGATGGCTTCTTTATGATAGTTGCTTTTGCACATCACGCTACTTAAGAGAAGTCTTAGCAAGATGGAGTTGACTTTGCACATCATGTTGCCCAAAAGAAATCTCATCGAGATAAAGATGCTTTTGCACATCATACTACTTGAGAGGCATTCTTCTTCTTTGAGGGAGATTTATTCTTTGAGGCGAGCATCCTTCTTCAAATGAGATGCCTTCTTTATGGTAGTTGCTTTTGCACATCGCACTGCTTAAGAGAAGTCTTATCAAGATGGAGTTAACTATGCACATCATGCTACCTAAGAGAAATCTCATCGAGATGAAGCTACTTTTGCACATCATATTACTTGAGAGGCATCTCATCGAGATTGAGCTACCTGATCTTGCATATCATGCTGAACTGAGGAGCTTAATCCAGATGACTTGCACATCGTGCTAACTTAAAAGCCTCATTCGGATGGCTTGTACATTATTTTATTTCAATTGGGTCTCGTACTACCTAGATCAGGCACATTACACTTCGTGCTACTTTGATCAGGTCTCATCGAGACTAACTTGCATATCGTGCTGCTTCTACTGGGTCTCATCAAGGTTGATTTGTACATTGTGTTGCTTCACTGGGTCCCATCGAGACTAAGTTGCACATCGTGTTGCTTTTATTGGATCTCACTGACACTAAGTTGCACATCGTGCTACTTTCATTAGGTCTCATTGGGATTGAGTCACACATCATGCTGCCGTTGCGACATCTCCTCAAGGTGTTGAGCCCATTACTTTTGTGATTGCCCGCAATATTTCATACTACATTGCGATTCTACTAGGTTACTTCTGGATTCTATACCATTCTGAATTGTGCTTCTTGCAAGAAAAAATTTTATTATGCATGATGTATATCTTAATTATCTTTTCTAACTATGTGCTACTTGCTTGGACTAGATGGGCCGTTGGTGATGATGAGTGATGACTATCTTTCTCAACCTTTTCTTTTTCCTTTCTACTTCTCCTCACGTCTTCCAATGCTTCTCCTCATATTTTTCAACATGTCTGAGGTTTTTTCCAAGACTCTCCAACCTCTATTAAGGCTTCTAAAGGATGACAACTAGAAGCAGCTCGAATCCAGCAATCTCTGCAATCTGAAATTCCTTCTATATGTAAAGCTTGACATCCCCTTTCTGAAGGATTGCATGGTCTTCTAGGATTCTCATGATCATGTCTTTTGTTTCAATAGATAAAGATTTACCCCTTGTATGAGGAATTCTCTGCAATATTCGTTTCTCATTCATTTAATTCTAACGCCTTTGATGTCTTGCCAACTTTTTGACTTTCTAATTTCTACCATGAGCATTTACACTATAAGTGGTGGAGTGACATTGTCTTCTATCATGTCCTCGCCTTCTTCAATTCTTCCTTCTTTAGCAGTTTCTATTGTTCTCCCCGGATGGTCTTGGTGATCTTTATCTTGCGATCATCATTCCTCAGATAGGCCTAGGTTTCACAATTGTCCCTTGATTATGGCTGAGATGTTGAGTGGACTGGGTTGTGTCAGGATGGATCTGACTTAGTGGTACTTTTCTACTTCTTGGGCATTTTTCTTTTTAACCCTAAATTTTTCCTAAGTCGCCCTTTTGGGTTTCAACTTAGCATATTCAATCATTTTTCATTTCTTTCTTTTTTTTATGCTCTAATTTTTGCCTAAGCCGACCTCTTTGGATTTTCAACTTAGCGAGCTTACCTTAACCTTTGCCTCAACCACCATTTCTAGGTTTTCAACTGTGGGGGCTCTTTCTTCTTGTCTTTCATGCCCTAACTTTTGCCTAAGCTATCCTTTCGGGTTTTTAGCTTAGCAGGCTTGCCTTAATTGTTTCCTAAGCCGCCTTTTCCGGTTTTCAACTTAGTAGGCTTTTTTTCTTATTTTTCTTTGTTTCTTTTTCTCAGATTTGGTTACAAGAGAGGCTATCTATTCTAGCACCATTTCTTACACTTCTTTTGAGTTGATTGAGATAATAGCTGCCACGATTTTAATTGCTTGACCAATTTCGGCTTGTTTTGGTTGGTTGGGCTTTTCCCTCTATCTCTTCCTTGGCTAGTCTCACCCTCATCACCACCATTTCCTTCTGTAGGCTGGTTCATGCAATTAGGCCCACGTCATAGAGCTTCAATAAGTTGGGCTATTCGCTATTGAAGTGCAATCATATCAGCTCTCAATTGGGCCATTTCAACATTGTTATTATTCGGTGTAGGCATTTTGTTAATTGGTTCCTCTTGCCTTATCAAACAACCACCTCATCTAACCCAAGATATGATGGCTGCAAAACAAAGGTGTTAATGCCAAGCATGCATGCATGTATGCATGATATGATGCATGGTCATACAAGGGCATAGACACACTTTAGCCTTCCAACCTTATTTCTCCCACACATATGAGGCCGAGTCTCCTTTCCTAGGATTTTTGGTCTCATTCCCAAGTCATCATCGTGGGATGTGGAATGCGAGATTCTCTCTCGTAATTCTAATAATCAAGTTGATGTTGAATTCTTCATGATTATCATAACATGGTTTCTAAAACGCCATGATAACCTTCAAATCGTGGCAAATGTTCCCATTTTATTCTTATGGGTGACTTGACATGTGGCAATTGTTCATGGTTCCATGAGACTTTGAGTTGATGTTATTCTAATCATGAGGAATTTACATACATAGACATGCATTTTATGATTGGTTTTGGATATTCATCCCATTGAAAATTTCTAAAGTCGTCTCTATAGGCTTGAGTCTCAAGGGTCCAATGGTCGAGGCTGCTTCTAAAGAGAGATGCCCCATTGGACTGTTCTCTTTTAAACCAATTAAATGGTACATGTTCAAAGGTGGTAACACCAACATAAGTCGTCTAGGGGTCAAATGGAGCCAAAGACTTCTCATGCCCATGCCACACAACTAGTTTAGGAAATTTGTGCTCACTGTATGCAAATGTGTGGTGATGTAAGGACTCATTATACCAACACGAGGTATTAGAATTTGCTATTCCCATCAAAATCAACTTCTCATATCCCTAGTGGACTCGTTACTATGAACGAGGCTTTCATACCACCAGAGCATTTGCGACCACGATACTATGTTAAGGCCTCTCTCGAGACTAAACATAAACAAGCTATAGGAACACCTGGAGAAAGGAGTTGCCACCCAATTATTCAATTAAGAATGAATGGGGGCAATCTGATCCTTTGCTTTGAGACCTAAACTACCGTCATCCCTTTAGAGATGGGTTCGAGAAGTTAGGTACAAGTCATTCAACTCGCCCGGATAAATCCGGCCTCCACTTGAAAAACACCAAATAAAAAATAGCTTGTGTTGTTACTTAGTCCACTTAAGTGGTTCGTTTTATGCACACATTTCCATTTTCATCTTCTTTAGTTATGTGAAGTGATTATTCAATCAAAGCAGTTGTATATTCATACATAGAAAGAGGAAGGAGAATAGAGTTACAATTCGTTTCAAACATGGGGGAAGGGGAAGCAGATTACATCCGTTATTCTTCAATAATAAAATATAGTAATTCTACTTACAACACCCTATATACAACATTTACATAAACAAGTATTCAATAACAAAAGCATATTCATGGAAATCATACATTTAGTAAGCAATCAATTCGAGATTCGATAAATAAGGAATTCCTTACCACCATATCTGAGTCTATTCAATGTTTATCAAATCTCTACATTCATATTCATACATAAATCATTCGTTAGTGATGGTCCCTTACCATCAATGTAAGTCTACCATTACTTCTTGGTATCATTCCAATTGAAGTGTATTTGTGGTACATTCATACATTCATTAATCAATTAATTCAGTACAAAGCCATAATCTAATGTCATGGCATTCTAGCCTGTTGCTATGCTAGCATAATTTACATCAATTATCATGACATTTCTAGCATAACATGTCATTCATGGCATATTCTAGTCTAATACAAGCAATCATCATCAAGCGAGCAATTTAAGGGTAAAACAGTAATTCTCTCCTATTCTATGTTATTTCCTATCATTCATCAAAGCAAATAAATTATCGTAGCATGATTCTAATAATGTGCTCTTAAGCATGATTTTGAACATGTACTCCTATGTATTTTTCTAAGCATTTGCGAAGAAAGTAAACTCCTAAGCATGACTCTAATAAAAAAGACATTACGAACTTACGTCGACACGCTCATCTATCTTACAAAATAAATAGGTTCGAACAATTCATAATAACTCTTGCATGCTCCTAAGCATAAAATTAAATCCTAAACATACTTCTTCTATGCAAGAAAAATAAAAGAGAAAATGGGAAGGAGGAGAAAATTCTGCTCTCAAGACGTACCCTTTCCGGGTTTAGAGCAATAAAATGCCTAAAAATCTTTATACTGGAAAAGTCTTTTCGAATTCTCAAGCGAGTCTTCGAGAGGGAGAAAAGATGATTGTATTAAAAAATCGGTGTGTCTTACAAAGTGAGAGAAGAGGATTTTATATGGGAGAGGGGTGATGATGAAAAAGGAAGGTTTTAAGGCTAATTTCCGTAAATAAGCCACAAAAGGCCAGGCGGCTATCTCCAAATGGTCCGATGGCTATATGACAATCGGTCAGCATCATCCAATATTCGAGCGACTGTCTCGGATAGCCGGGTAGCTATTGTTGGCCGATCGGCCAATATCCCTTCGGCCCTTTCCTTTTCCATCACCCTTCGATGTAGTCCCTTTAGACCTTTGTTCCTTCGATCGTGCATAACTTCTCGAATTCAACTCCGATTTACAATCCGTAAATTTCTACGAAAACTAGACATCCATAGCTTCATAACGACATATGATTTATCATCAGATTCCTCCTAGATTAATTTTTATGATTTTTTAGTCATATGTCAGTTTTCGAGGCTCTTCACAAACTCCTTCTCGCTCTTCTCTTCTTGGCGGTCAAGGGTATTTTAGTCCTTTTCTTTGCTCAATCTTCATCTTCGTTCCTTCATCGAGCCTCAAAAATTTAGTGTCTATAAGCACATGTCTATAATCATACTTAAGAGCACATGATTAAAATCATGCTAGGAAAACTTATGATTTTTTAAGCATGCTAGGAAATATCATAGAATCGGTAAGAATTACCATGTTTACCATTGATTACTTGAATTGGGCTAGAATAGGCATGATTGATATTGATTGATTGAATTAGGCTAGAAATGTAATGTTTAGGCTAGAATTGCCATGAAAATCTTGATTGATTGATTGAGTTGGGCTAGCATAGCCATGTTTTGTTATGATTGATTGACTTAGGCTAGAAATGTCATGCTAGGCAAGAATCGCCATATTTAGAATTATCACTATCAATTGAATTGTGATAGAATAGTAATAGATAGAATTGTCATGATAAGAATTATCAAATCTAGGTAGAAGTGCTATGATTCTACATTATGGCTTTGTTTGAATTTTAATTAATTGATTTATGAATGTATGAATAAAACATGAAAATGCTATGGCTTGAATGATGTCATCAAAGAGGCTTGATAGACATTGAATAAGCTCACATATAGTGGTGAGGAATTCACTATCTATTGAATCTTAACTTGAGTGTTTCTGTTGTATTTATAATATGGATGAATGTGCCATGAATTTTATGTATGAATGAATGAGATATATGAAGTGTTAGAAGTAAAATTTACTTTATTGTTGAATAACAATTGTTGTAATCCTCTTCCTATCCCTCATGTTTTGCAAGGAAGTGTAACTCTATTTTGCTTTTTCTTTCTTTGTATGAATGTACAACTATTATTGATTGAAAATCACCTGATTTGCTTAATTAAGAAAAAATTAGAAATGCGTGCATAAAACCAACAACTTAAGTGGACTGTATAACAATGTAAGCTATTTTTATTTGGTATATCCTAGTGGAGGATGGATTTTGATTCGGGCAAGGCGAATGGCTTATACTTAACTTCCTAATCTCATCTCTAAAGGGATAAGGGTAATTTATGTACTAAAGTGAGGGATCAGATTGCCCCCATTCATTCTCAATTGAAAATTGAGTGGCGACTCTATTTCTCTAGACGTGCCAATGGCTCATTTGTGTTCCCTTAAGTCTCAATCACCAACAAGTTTCAAGTTCCAAATTTCAACTCATACTTAATCTCTTTGAACTCAAGTTAACTCAACTCTGTTGGGTCTCTAAAACCAATTTTTTTCTTCTTTCTCTTTCTCCCTCACAACCATTCTTTCCCTTCCAAACCAAATCAATCACCAATAAGTTTCAAGTTCCAAATTTCAAAGAGCTTAATACCAACACAAGTTATATTACTGTTAGCATCAAATCATGATACATATTATATAAAAAGCAAATAATCTAACATTTTTCTCTTTTAATCAAGAAAATATACAATAAAGACAAAAAAAGAAAAACCTCAGTGGTTGAATAGCAATATGCTGGCATCCTATTCATTGGTCTGTGATTTGCCTTTCTACAGGTTAAGGAAGGATCATTACTCAATACCTTCAGCCTCTAGTACACTCGTATGACAGACTAATAGGAAAGAAAATGGAAAACCAAGAAAGAAAAAGTAAAACAGTTTGGTTTCAAGTAGGTTTCCTATTCATACAACACCAGTTCAATCTTCAAAGGATTGAGAACTTCAACTACAATTTCAATTATAGCTATGTCCAAAAATCTGTCGACAACTTACTCAATGATCGATGATGAATAATTGGTTGATGAGGTAAAGAGGTGGATGACAGTAGGGTGGAGCTAACATTGGATTATCTAACATTTTTGCTTTTTGAAACAAGAACAAAAAATAAAATAAAAGACTTTAATCAATTGTTTAACAGCACTTTGGAAGTAGGCTGGACGTTGATCAGTGACGAAAAAGGAGTAGGTGACATGAAGGGGTGGGTAGCAGCAACAGTATGGTGGCAGGCCAGTAGCAATAACGGAGAGAGTGAGGAGAAGTTTATGTTTCAAACTCAAAGTGACGGCTATGGTTTTTCTAATTTGGGGAAAGAAAGCTTTTATATAATTAGATTGTCTGTGACAAGATACATGTTACTATTTCAACTAATAAAAGCATAACACGTGTCAAAATAATTTTTTGTTTAACAAAATATGATCGGTTTAGGTCATATTCGGGTTATGACTATAATACCTGATAACAACTTAAACCTTATGAAAATGCCCTCTCACACCAAATTTTGGGTAAAATTATATATAGACCCTATCATAACCCAATCGGATCAAGTAAACCCGATTGGGTCAGATCGGGTTAGTTATTTATGCCCACCCCTACCTGAGATGACTCATGTTAGTGTCACCACCTTTGAGTACATAGCATTGAATTGGTATAAAAAGAGACTGTCCTAAGGTGGCATCTCTAACTCGAAAGAGCCTAAACCATTAGACCCTTATGACTAAGCCCATAAGAAGAACTCTAGAAACATACAATAGCATGAATATCCAAAATCTATATTAAAATGCATATCCATGGTTGTAAATTGCACATGGCTAGAATAACTTGACTCAATCTCATGGAACAATGAACGAATACCATATGTTAATTCACCCATTGAACAAACTAAAGGGAATATGCCACACATTAAGGTTAACATGACATCTGAAGCCATCACTACAAGAAAAATAGGAATAGATGACAGAAACAAACGGTCATAAATGGGGGTGGATGATAGAGAATCAAAGAGTCATCTATGTCACTGTCACTCATTCATGATAGAAAAAAAGTCTATCATCAACTTTGTGATAGTTTTTACATGTTATACGTCTATCACATTAGACAATTAATTTTATAATTTTATGATAGTTTTTACATGTCATACGTCTATCACACTAGGTAAATAATTATTTAATAATCCTTAAAAAAATTCGGCGGGAAATTATTTTTTATTTTTAGTTTGAAATTTTTTGCGGGAAAATTGTTTTTTTTTTGGATTCCAATTTAATTTTGGCATAAAATTTTTGTGGGTAAATTATGTTGTTTGTGACAGAATTTATGATTAGTATTTTTTATCACAATATTTAAATTTAGTTATGCAGAACTATGATTTTTTTATTTTATTTATACATTCTTGTGTCTAAAATTCATTTACAAATTTAATATGAACTAAAAATTAAAGTGCACATCCAATTGAGTCCAAAAACTTTTTATAGTAATGACATCCACATAACAATATAGAGAAAAGTTTCATAGATCATGTATATCATTACTAATACATAAGCTAAATCATTAGTAACTATCAACAACAAACTATGATTGTAATTCAAATCCATAAGCAACAACAAATGATAGCCAACCAAATTAAATTTGCTGTTCACATGACAAATTTCAGAACCTATTAAATAGGTCATTGACTCGTTAATATCAAAATCTTAATCTATTCCTCATATCAATGGGTTATAGCTAGATTGAAAGAGCTTAGAAGGATCACAAAGAAGATGGCATCATACAGTTTCTCCAGTTTTAGGGTCTTGCGACATAAACAGTCAAGCTAATAGCAGAGCTCCCCTTTCCACTGGTGTAAATGCCACGAGGAGCTAGCTTGTGTATCTATTGCAGCAACTGGGACTTACTGGTTCCAGGATCACTAACAAGAAGGATATTGATATCACCACGGAAGCTAGCAACCAGATGGCAACTTCAAAGCATTCCCGCCGAAAAGCTACATTGAGTCAGTAAACTAGCCATGAGCATCACAGCAGAATGATGATGTAAAGTCATATAGAAAACGGGAATATCAAGAAAGAAGTAATATACTATTGAATATACTGTTGAATGCAGTATAGAAAAAGGGAATATCACAGTACTGTTGAATATACTGTTGAATGCAGAGAAAGATTGAATCTGCTGATACTCATTCAACACATTGAGATCTGCATTCAATATCCATGGAATAAACTTTCCACATTGGTTGTAGCATCCAATTTTTACATTTCAAAGTGAAAAAAAAAAAAAGATTCTACATGAAATTTTTCCACATTCAATTTTCACTACGAGGCTATATTCAATTTTTGCATTTAGTTTGTGCTGCTCTAACTTTGTATTTCTTTCTATAGTAAACACAAGTTCAATTTGAAGCAATGCACTTCACAACAAGAAGAACGCGAAATTCATTAACAAATTTCTAACCACCAGTAATGTTGTTTACATTATTTCTATTTCATAGCAATTTGGGGTCAATGTAGCCAGCCATAAGAGAATTTTAAGACTAATCACAGCTGCAAAGAAATTTGCAGCTGTAAAGAAATTACATTATGTCTATAAAGATTTCCAAGACACAAGTCACATAAATTTGAATGTATGTTTGCTTTTTGTAATGATCCTTTTAGAACAAAAGATAAAAGTTAAGAGATACAATTAAATCAAGAGGCATTATCAAAATTAAAGCACAGGAAAATAGCCTAACTGATGCCAATATCTATATCTATCATGCCCATGAGCATGGAAAAATGCACAAGTGATCATCCTACGGTAAAGGAGACTACCCATTGAGCAAACTGGGCTAGTAGGAAAATAGATAAATTTGCCAAATAAAATAATAATTCTAAACTCATTGTAGTCCACATTTCACTAAAGCAGCATTACAATTCAATTAATTCTCAATAGCAAATCTATTAAACAACTAGAATGACAACTCTTTCATACTTAATTGATCAGTAAAAGATATCCCAAAGATCGATAAATTTCAGCGAGAATGCATAAACAGTCAGTATTGCCAAACAAGCTGATACTCAAATCATTCAGAAAACAGCTTAAAAACCACTGACAGAGGAGACTTAACACTACTATGGTTCCAGAACCTGTATTGAAGGCCAAACCTGACTGGGTTGAGATCCAGCTGATGCAAGAGCAGCATCAGCAGAGTCCAATGCAGCAGCCACTGTCTTCTCAGCTTTATCAGATGATGATTTTCTCTTCCGCAGCCAACCTCGGTGGTCCATCTCAAGCTATAAAGTTAGCAGAAGGACGAAGTTTAAAACGACAGAAGATCACATGCAAAATATATGCAAACAAATCCATAAAATAATCCAATAAATTGGTCTCTAAGTGAAAATAAACAAACAAAAATTGACTAGACATGCAACAACCACTAGTAGAAAAATGCCCTACGGCAACGTGCATTGCACGTTGCTAAAGGGCTTTCGCAACATGCGCCCGCACGTTGTTATTCTAACTATTGCTGAAAGTCCCTTACTTTCTGCAACATGCAATGCACGTTGCGAAATACTATATTACATGTTGCAGAACACCTTTTAGCAACATGCAATGCACGTTGCAATATCTTAAAAGGCAACGTGCAATGCACGTAGCTGAAAATCTTAACCCATTTACTAAATTTTTTAGAAATATTTATATTTATATTTTTTAATTTGTAGTACCTATTGCATTTATAATTTTACCAGTTATTATACAAATAAACTCACAAAAAATCAATATTAAATATAACATCAAAATACTCATTCATATTGACAAAAATATTATCACAGAATTTTCAAAATACAAGTACTTGTTCACAAAGAATAATCCTAAATAACTTAAAATAACTAAATAAAAAACACTATACAATTAAATTCTGGGGCATCACATATTTTGGAACCGATACACTTGAAACAACTCTTCCATAATCTTCCAATCATTTTATCTTCTACTCTCATCTTTTGAAGCAATTTCATAGATATTTTCTCAAGCAAACACCAACAAATCCTGCATAAAGTACAGTATAATATTACAAGTCAAACTGATGTGAGCATTGATGTTATGCATACTGACAAAGTACAGTATAATATCAAGTAACATACCATAACTAGATCCTGAACATAGCACTCCAAAGTAAATTGGGTTTTACTTCTTCTGTGTCCTTATCTTGAGCTATGGAATTTCTTTCACCATTTCCAGTAACTAGTTTCTGAAGTGCATTCAAGGCTGTATGTAGCAACTTATTTGCGTGATTGACTTCATCACACAATGCTAAAAAATATAAGACAAATCTGAGGAAGTAAAAAGGGGAAAAATTGTGAGATCAACTATCACGAAATTTTCACCAAAGAAGTAGGGGGAGTTAAATTATGTATCACGCATCTGTAATGTTCACATGAACACAACCAAATTATGGAAATCATATCATTAACAGTTTACTTCTTTTGTCTGGAGCTCATTTTATAAGCAAGGCTACAAAATAATTAGTTAATAAAAATATTAAATCACCCAGCTAAGTATTTCTATGCAGCTAGAAACAGGCAGTACACTTGGAGATTTCCAGGATTTTTAGCACATGAATAACAGTTTGTTAATGTGATGCACGAGTTCCTAAACATCACATCATAGTTTAATAGACTCTATAGTAGAAAAGAGAAGAACATGAAAATTAGAAAACTTATCTGCTTCTATTAAAAAAAGATGCAATAATCTAGAAGATTTGCGACATGATACAAAATTCTAAAAAGTCTTCTACAAATTCTAGAGATCTCTCATGTAATGGAGTAAAAATCTAGCCACTAAATATGTCTTATATTGAGCTAGCCATGAAGTGAAGCCATAATTGGAGTTGGTAATGAATAAATAATTCAGCCACCTAAGTTTGTATCCATCAATTGCCAAACAAAGCAAGGTGGACGTATGCACTCATGTCTGCCACTTACAATCAATTGATTATTTTAATCAATTTGTAAACCGGTTTGCATGCACTTTCACAACTAGAAATTAATCATAAATTATCTAAATAACTTTACAAAAAGTTCAGCAAGTCCAAACAAAGTCCACTACAACCACCTCACTTTATTAAGTAACTCCATACCATACGTTTCAACAAGAAAGCCAACTCTCAATTTTTCACATCTTAAATCCTTCAAATATCATCAAAGATTCGGTCTAATGTTAAAAGCAGGCCAATAAATATAAAAGCAAACTAATCATGAGAAAACAATATTATTAACCAGACTACAACATTATCTTCATCATTTCTTAAATTAAACTAAGTAATTCAAATCGACATTTTATTCTTGTAAGAGGTCATTATTTTTAGTTCTTTTTTTTTTTTTTTAACTGAATCTCTGAACAAGTTGCTTCAAAATCAGTTCAAAAACTCCTTTAATTTTTGTAGCAACAATAAACACCAGTTATCATTCAAATCATAAGGCTATAGAAACATTAAACAATCTGTAATAAGTTATCATTCACAAGGCTGCAATCAAACAATAATTTTAGCAAATTAGTTCTGAACGAGAGAGAGAAAGAGAGATTAGCGTTGAAGTACTTGAAAAGGAATCTAAGTGAAAAAGTCATCTCCGATTTCTCCATGAGGCATCAAATTGATCTCATCTTTGACCAATTCTAACACTCTACCTCTCAACCTCCCAACAGATGACTTCCTACTCACACAAAGAATGAAGACATTATCTCCACTCACGCAAAAAATAATAAGAAGAAAATAAAATAATAATAATAATAATCACATAAAATTATATATATATATATATATATATATATATATATATATATATATATATATATATATTGGAGCCTTAGATCAACTCCACTTAGTCAACTCACCTCAAGTCTCTTTGGAAGCCATTACCGGCACTGTAGCTCCAGCATCCATACTCGGCGATGGCGCCAATACCCTCCTGCACGTTCACCGCCATCACTATGAGAACCGACACCAAGAAAAAAAACAAAGCTCATAGCTCTATGAATGCTAACCTGTGCCATTTCTCTCAAGCAAATATAAGATCGAAATCTAAAAATCTTATAAATAAAAAAACTTGTCTCAGATTTTTAAATTAAATAACAGATAGCGAGAGAGAGAAGAGTGTGTATTTTGCAGTGAGTGGGCAGGAGGCTAATTAACAAAGTCGTTGAAATAGCAGGGTATGGAGATGCGATGGAGGAAAGAAAGAGAATCTAGTGAATGGAAGAAACTGATGGAGATGGGGGAGGCGGCAGTAACTAAAAAGAGGAGATCAATCTTCATTCTTTATGTAGCCCTATTTTTAGCCAAAACGACGTCGTTTTGACTCTTTCTTTACAAAAATAAAAGGTATCAAAATGACGCAGTTTTAGTAATTTTTGTATTATAAATAGCTATCCCTTTTTTTGATAAAAAGGTTTAGGATAAGTACGTCATTTTCTGCCTTGTACTAGTTATATTATTTCAAAATAAAATTTCATTTGAAATTTTTACTTTCTTAATTTTACAAAAAAAAAAGATATATGATGTGATTTCATTGTAAAATAATTTAATTTATTTCATACAATTTCAACATTAAAAAATTTATATTTAAAAATTCATTATTTTATATAGAAAATAATATTATCTTTTTATTTAAATATTGTTTAAAATTTTTAAATTTATATTTAAACATAAAATTATATTATTTAATTAATATTCTTATATTTTTAATTTTTAATTTTATTTAATTTCAAAATATGAAATTACTCAATTAGTGTAATTTTTCACAACATTTAAAATATTTTTCCATAACATTTAAAATTCAAAGTAATTTTAATTATCTTTTAATAATTTAAGAAGACTTTTTTAAGTTACTAATATAAAAATTACATTTTCTTGATTTTAATATTTAATTATAAAATATTAATTCATAAGAGTAAAACTTTTCGCAATGTGCAGCATGTGCACGTTGCTAAATTCAACACTTTTCTCAACGTGCAGAAAATGCACGTTGCGATATAGTCTTTTAGCAACGTGCATATGTTGCATGTTGCTGGAAATCATTTTTTGCAACGTGCATAGAGTGCATGTTGCCAAAAAAGGGCTTTCGCAACGTGCAATGCTGTATCTTATTTTTCTACTAGTGAACAACTTGCTAACTAATCATTCCTGTAGACATCACCGTAAATTAAAAAATGCCAACAACGAATAAAAACATTGTGATTGAGGCTCCTATACCTAACCACCCATTCTCTTAAGTGAAATTGAAAAAATAATAATAAGCAGAGTTCAGTTCCCTAAGAATCTCCTGTTGTTCAGTCCATTCCATACTGGCACTAAGATAAGCAGCAAGTATATTTGCCTATTGTACAAATAAATGGAGAAAAGCACCCAATCTTTGATAAGAAGCTGGAAGATGATCCAAATTAAAAGAAACAAGTGTGTAAATCAGTAAAATAGCAAATATTACCTGCAGTAGATGCATTATTTGATCTTGGATAAGTGATACAAGAGGAGAAATCACCAATGTTATCCCTGGACACATAAGTGCAGGGAGCTAAAAGACAACAAAATAGAAATGTTTGATATCCTATGTTTCGAAGCAGAAAAAGTTTAACATCAGAGTTAATAAAATATTAAAATCATAAGAAAACTCTTCCAATAAGAAGCTGAACTTGAAAAAGTTATTTGCCAAAATTTTTATGATGCTGGCACCACTTAGTCTAAGAAAAAAGTTGCGAGGGCACCAGTATGATTGCTCCTAACAAAAGGGAGCAAGTTAAACCAAGCATGCAACTGAACACGACCATAGATTTAGATAGAAAAAGCTATAGATATCGGTTATGAAACTAGTAAATGTTGCCCAAGAAGAGCTCCTTTACCTGATAAGTTAGACTCTTTCCTCCTCCAGTTGGCACTAGAACAAAGAGATCATGTCCACTCATTGTAGCATTAATGACCTCTCTCTTATTGGGGCGGAATGAGTGGTTTCCAAAAACTTTCTTGTTGTTGGCCTGTAATTTGAAGCAGGCAAATCACAATCAGAAAAGATAATACAAAGAATAATTTAACAATAGTTCAGATACAAACCTCTAGCTTTTTTGTCCAAGGAAAATCCCCAGTGCTCCACTTTCGATCATTTGAACCTTCAATATAATTAACTTCAATAATCTTTGGAATGTATGGTTCCCTCTCAGGATATGATGGAACACCGAGCCTATCTACAAAAGAGAATGAAGCTGAAGATGAATTTCACTTTTCATATCCTCCCAATTCACTATTGACATGAACCTCGGAATCAAATCTCCTAAGTGAAGCAGCTTGAGGTGTTTCATACTAAAAGGTGCAAGTTGTGGATGCAAAAAATTGTGACTTTAACCGTAATCCACATCACGAAGATATCCCTCAAGCTGCTGAATCTGCTTGTTCAATTGCAACCTAAAAATGAACATATGTACATGCATAAAGCAAAAATCTAACAATTTTTAATTCTAATCCCTCCTCCAGGTGCAGAATTTTACAAAACAAGGCAATGCAGTAAAGAAATTTATAATACCCAAAAAAATTCTTTGATAAATGTATTTCTTCCGGCCTAATTTTTTTCCTATCTTTGGTACTTCTGTAAAAAATCTAAACTGAATTTTCAAAAAACAAAAAGAACACTGATGAAAGAGTATTAGGGGTAGATGGAGGGACTGAACCTGTTCTGTCGAAGCTTCTCTGTCTGTGCTGGATTTAGGTCAGCAGCATTGTCAAGCAGTTCATTTGCTATGGCAATCAACTTGTCCTTCATTTCTTGCACATGAATAGCAGCTTCTGGGCAAATCCCTAGCTGTATGAATCTCAAAATCAGGTACATAAGAATAAAAGAAGAATGAGATCAAACTAAGACAGAAAAAGATACAAATGATATGCACACCTTAACTCCATGATTACAGTATTAAAGATACAAAATCAGGTATTAAAAATGACTTCCACAAAACATTAGAAATCTCTATTATTCATATCATTTGGACTTTCCTTCTCCATCTTCTCAACATGCGTGTCCCTAGCAAGCACAAAAAAAAAAAAACACAAGAAAATCACAACAGCAGCAGCAGGAGCAGAAACAAATAAAATAAAATAAACCTTACTTGTGAAATTTATTAGAAAAAACATAGAACTTCCTCAACGAATTACTGCAAAGAGCTCGAATTCTATTGTAAACGGACAAGTTCTTCTTCTTAACTTCATCCAACACCACTGAAACCACAACCAAGTCATCAATGGCAGGATTCTCCAACAAATCAATCTAAAAACGCAACATTTGGAGTGGCAAATGAAGTGAAACAAACAAACAAACAAACAAATAAATAGGAAGTGAGAAGTTTATTCAATTAAACCTGGTTAAGAACAACATTAGCGTCAAGAACGAGAATAGTGGAAGCTGTCAAGCGAGCAGCGGAGGCATCGTAGGTCTTGGAAGCAGAAGCTCCGCACCATATGTTGGATTTTCTCCTCCGTGGATTCTTTCGCGTCTATGGATAGGTTACTGGGAGTAGCCATGGTGAAGGAAGAGGGAGGGTTGAGATCAGGGTGGAGGGATACGTTTAGGGTTGGGAAGGTGACCTTCATTTTCTTTATATACTATTGTCAAATTCTAGGAAATCCAGATCTATTAAAACTTATCAAAATCATCCCTAAAAATTCCAGGAAGTCCCTATATTTTATAATTTTTCTTATTTACACCATTATATTCATAATTTGTGGAGCATTAATGTTTTAATTTAATTTTTAAAATAAATTATAACATTTTTTACTCAAACACAAATGTTATATTATTTCAAAATAAAATTTTATTTGAGATTTTAATTCTTTACTTATTATAAAAAATTTTAACTAATGTGATTTTCATCACTTTGAAATTATAAAATAATTTTATTTATTTCATACAATTTCCATGTTTAAAATTTTACTTTTTATAATCCAATATTTCAAATTTATTATTTTCATATTGACAATAATATTGTCTTTTATTCCAAGTTTTTAAATATTATTTTTTAATTTATATTAAAAATAAAATTATAATATTTAATTATTATTTTGATATTTTTAACTTCCTCATTTTATTCAAATTTAAAATATTGTATTCACATATTTGAAAGAGAAAATGAAAAGTTAGAAGGAAATTTGAGAGGAAAAGGGAAAAGATAAGATATGCACATACTAGTCACACTTTTATAAAAATGTGATAAATATGTAATCGAATAAAGACAAAAAATGACAAATAAGAAGAATAAGCAGGTTTGACTTTCAGACTAGTTTTATATTTCTCACTTTTAAGAAAACTGCCAAATAAAAAAATTTTAAAGTGACAAATATGAAAAAAAATTCTTGTAGTGGGGCTTGAAATGGATGGTGTAGGGGAAAGTTTTATTGGAGGAAAATGAAAAGTAATTCGGTCTAAGTTTTTTTAAGGCACTTACTGATTTTTTTAAATAAAATATTAATTTAAAATATAGTCAAACACAGTTAATAAGAAAATTCTATCATAAAGTTTTTGATAGAGTTAATTTCTATCACTAGTCTATCATCGATTCTTGATAGGCAAAAAATTTATCACAAGTACATCATTAAGTGTATGATAGATCATAATTCTATCACGATTCCATCATCCTTTTATGATATAATGATTTTGTCATAAAGTGTCAGTCATCTATTCTCATTTTTCTTGTAGTGCATGTTATGATAGTCATGAAGAATCCAACATCAACTTGAATGTTAGAACTAAGATGACAGAATCTCGCATTCTTACATCCCATGATGACTTAGGAATGAGACTAAAAAACATAAGAAAGAGAGTTGACCTCACATGTGTAGGAGAGATAAGGTCAGAATGCTGAAAGTCTATCTATGCCCTTGAATGAGCATGTATCATATCATTCACATGTGCATTGCATGCATGGCAGTAACATAGTTGTTTTGTAGCCATTATAGCCTAAGTTAGATGAGGTGGTCATTTGATAAGGCAACAAGAATCGGTCACTGAAATGGCTACACCCAACAACAATTTTGAGATGATACAAATGTGGGCTGACATCACTGCAATCCAACAACAACTGGCCTAACTTATGGAGTTCATGTAAAATTGGACTAACCAAGTAAATCAGCTACTGCCGAGTATACGTGGTGGTCATGAAAAAGAGACTGGCCAAGGTAGAGATAAGGGAAAGGCCCAGTTGTCCAAGAAGAATCTAAATCAATCAAACAGCTGGTCAAGGGCATAAAGAAGGTACAATCTCTCTTGAAGAAGAAGGGGCTAAAAAGGGTCAAAGACCTAAACGATATTCCACTCGTTAGAAGTAGTGATTTGCTACCAAAGTTTCACATGTCTATGAATGGGGCTTTCGTCCCATCAGAGCGTTTGCGACCACAATACTATATCAAAGCCTCTTTCAAGTCTTAAGGGAATACAAACGAGCTATGGTGATGTCTGAAGAATGGAGTCGCTATCCAATTCTTTAATTGAGAATGAATGGGGGCATTTCGATTCCTTGCTTCAGGACCTAAACTACCTTCATCCCTTCAGAGATAGGTTCGGGAAGTTAGGTACTAGTCACTCGACCTACCCAGATCAAGATCGGGCCTCCACTAGGAAATATCAAATAGGAATAGCTTTTGTTGTTACTTAGTCTGCTTAAGCGGCAGATTTTATGCACACATTTCATTTTTGTCTTCTTTAAGACCTGTGAGGTGATTATTCAATCAATAGTATTTTATATAAACATCCGTAGAAAGAAGGAAGATAATAGAGTTATATTTCTATGAAACATAAGGGAAGGAGAAGAGAATTACATTGCTTTAATGCATCAATAAAATAAATTCTAAAATGTAACTTCCTTATATAAATTCGACGTGTAGAGTACAAATGATTCATTTGAGACTCAATAGAGGATGAAATCTTTACCACTATATGGGCGTCTATTCAACTTCTATTGAACCTCTACATTCATTCATTTAAGCACGCATTCTAGGCAATGGTCCCTTACCATCAATGTGAGTCTACCATTACTTTATAGCATCGTTCATCCATACTTCTAACATATTCATAATATATTTGTAAATTCATACATCAAACAAAGCCATAATTTAATATCATGGCACTTCGACCTTGATTGTATGATGGAAATTGTTATTCTAGCATAATTTGATATTAATTCATGGCAATTCTAGTCTAATCCAAGCATTCAACTTCAATCATACTATTATAGCTCAAACAATGCATCTAATGGCAAAATAGTAATTCTCACCTATTTTATGCTATTTCCTAGCATATATCAAATCAAATATAAATTCTCCTATCATGTTTCTAATCATGTACTCCTAAGCATGTTTCTAAGCATTGGCAAAGAAAGTAAATTCCTAAACATGTTTCTAACTAAAGAAAGGTGAGCGGACTTGCCTCAATGCGCTTGTCCACCTTGCAAAACAGATAAAAGATTAAGCAACTCATAAAATCCCACATACTTCTATGCATCAAAATAAATCATAATCATGCTTATTATAAGCCTAATTTATCCTAAACATGCCTAATTCTAAGCATGAGAATAAAAAGAAGAAATAGGAGGAAGAAGGGAATTCTACTCTTAGGACATACCCTTTCTAGGTTTAGAGCAATATAAAATGCCCAAAAAATGTTAAACTAGGAAAGACTTCTTGAATTCTAGAGCGTGTCTTCATGAGGGAGAAGAAATGATTTCTGGATGTCCTTTCAAAGTGTGCTTATATGGGCTTTTCTTGGAGTGAAAAAGTGATTAAAAAACCAATATTGTGGGATTCGGATGAGCAGTAACACGTGAACAGTGTCGCATGAACAAAGCACTTACTATTTGGCCCTTCATATTTTATAATTTTGTAACATAGTCCTTTCCCACGTTTGCCTGTTCGATTACACTTAACTTTTCAAAATTAACTCTGATTCATGATTCGTAAATTTTTATGAAAACTAAACATTCGTAGCTTTGTAGCGGTATATGACTCATCATCAGATCCCTCTTGGATTAATTTCTGTGATTTTTTAAAGTCACATGTTAGTTTTTAGGACCCTTTATCGATTCTTTCTCACCTTTCCTTTGTTGGCCTCCAAGGGCATTTGGTCCTTTTCTTTACTTGACATTCATCTTCATATTGTCGTCAAACATCAAAATTCCAGTGTCTACAGCTTACCCCCTACTTTGGAGAGGTTTGTGACATACAAAGGTTGGCAAAGTACTCTCACTTTGTCTTTTCTTTTTCCATCTTGACATCTTCGTCTTCATCTCCATTCCATCAAACGTCTCATCATTTCTCTCTCCTCTTCTTTTCCTACAAAAAAGTGCACCCATTCAAGGACTATGGTGCCTTTTCTAAGTGTAGATGTGCCCGTTCAAGAGCTATGATGCCTTTCTAAGGGAAGATGCTCATTCAAGGGTTACTATACCCATCTAAGGGCAGATGTGCCCATCTGAGATCAAATGTGCCCATTTAAGGGTAAATGTGCCCATGTAAGGGTTACTATACGCATCTAAGGACGAATGTGCCCATTCAAGGGCTAATTTGCCCATATGAGGAAGGATGTGCCTATTCAACGGTTACTATACCTATTTAAGGGCAAATGTACCCATTTAAGGGTTACTATACCTATCTCAGGTTGGATGTGCCCATTCAAGGGCTAATGTGCCCATCTGAGGGCCACAGTGCCCATCTAAGGGCGAATATGCCGTTCAATGACTGGAAAGCGTCTTTATGATGCTATGACAAAACACTCTTCAATGCACCTATTTCTTAGGGCTTTCAACACTCTTAGTGCACCTACTTCATAGGGTTTGATAACACTCTTCAGTGCACCTCTTCTTAGGGATTGTGTTATTTCTAAGGGCTTCAAACACTCTTAAGTACATGTACTTCTTAGGGTTTCAAGACTTTTCAGTGCATCTCTTCTTATGGCTTGTGCCTATTCTAAGGGCTTCAAACGCTTTTAAGTCCACCTATTTCTTAGGGTTTTCAACACCCTTCAGTGTGCCTCTTCATAGGGCTCATGCCTATTCTAAGGACTTAAAACACTCTTAAGTGCACCTACTTCTTAGGGTTTTCTTTTAATGCATGCCCTACTACGAAAACATCAATCATGCACTACTTCACTGTCTTTAGACCGTTTCACTTTTCATGCCTTCTGTAAGTATTCTTCATTCATTCTTTAATTTCTTCAGACTTTGCATTCATTAGGTTTCATGCCCTAATATTCTTGCTTCTACTATCGATTCCTTCTTGTCCATTAGGGAAAATTCTTGATTCACTAGGTTCTAGCATTCTTCATTCTCAATTTCTTTTTGCATTCGTTATGTTCTTCACTAGTGAATTCTTATCATGTTGTTGATTCTTCAACTCAATGCTCTTGCAAGTCCCTGTTAGATATCAAATATCTCTTGGTAATTTCAAAATTAATTCAAAATTTACCTTGTATGGTATGTTCTTCAATAAGCTTCTTTCTGGAGGAATTCTTTCATGTGAATCAGTCTTAAATCACAACACTTATCTTTCTTTGTGTGTTGCTAAGCTGTTGATATAACCAGGTGCTTGCCATTGGTATGTTCTAAAGATTTCCTTAATATATAAAGGGTTCTTCACTTTTTCCTCTTTTCTTTCTTTTTCTTCTTTCCTCTCACTCTTCTTCTCTCATTCTCTTTTTTATCTCTTTTCTCTCTCTTCTTTCTTCTTTTTTTCCCCCTTTCTCTTCTTCTCTTTCTTTTGACCTCTAGCATTTTACCCTATGAATCTTCTTCTATTTTTCAAATCCTTTCTTCAAGATAACTTTTCATCTTCAAGGTAGATGAGTGTCAAATTTTTTCTTCAAAATCCTTCAAATTCTTCCTTCAAAGGAGATGCCTTTTCCAGGTGGACGTCTTTTTCTTCTTCGAGGGAGATTCCTTCTTCAAGGTAGATGCCTTCTTTATGGCAGTTGCTTTTGCACATCTTATCAAGGTGGAATTAACTTTGCATATTGTGTTGTTTGAGAGAAATCTCATCGAGATGAAGCTACTTTTGGACATCATATTGCTTGAGAGGCATCTTATTGAGATTGAGCTACTTGAGCTTGCATATTGTGTTAAATTGAGGAGCTTAATCCAGATGACTTGCACATCGTTTGGGTGGCTTGTACATCGTGCTCTCAATTAGGTCTCATACTACCTCGATCAGGCATATTACACTTCGTGCTACTTCGATCGGGTCTTATCGAGATTGACTTGCACATCATGCTACTTCTGTTGGGTCTTATCAAGATTGATTTGCACATTGTGTTACTTCTACTAGGTCTCATCAAGATTGATTTGCACATCATCTACTTCTATTAGGTCTCATCGAGACTAACTCACACATCGTACTACTTTTGCTAGGTCTCATTGAGATTGTCTTGCACATTGTACTACTTTTATTAGATCTCATCGAGACTGTCTTACGTATTGTGCTACTTCTATTAATCTCATCGAGACTGACTTACACATCGTGCTATTTCTGTTGGGTCTCATCGATATTCACTTGCACATCATACTACTTCTATTAGGTCTCATTGAGACTATCTTGCACATCGCGCTACTTCTATTGGGTCTCCTCGAGACTCATTTGCACATCATGCTACTTTTATTAGGTCTCATTGAGAGTATCCTTCACATTGTACTGCTTTTGTTAGGTTTTATCGAGACAAAATTGCACATGCGTTACTTCTGTTGCGTCTCATCAAGACTGTCTTGCACATCATGCTACTTCTATTGGGTCTCGTCGAGACTGTCTTGCGTATTGTGCTGCTTCTAATGAGTCTCATCGAGACTAACTTGCACATTATGTTGCTCATGTTGGGCCTTATCGAGACTCACTTGCACACCGTGCTATTTCTATTAGGTATCATCGAGACTATCCTGCACATTGTGCTACTTCTATTGGGCTCATCGAGACTCACTTGCACATTGTGCCACTTTTATTGGGTCTTATCGAGACTATCTTGCACATTGTGTTGACTCTGTTACATCTCCTTGAGGCGTTGAGCCCATTTCTTTTATTGTTACCCTCAGTATTTCATACTGCATTGTAATTCTACTCAACCACTTCTAGATTGTATACTATTATGCATGATGTCTATCTTGATTATCTTTTCTAACCATGTGCTTCTTGCTTGGATTAAATAAGTCGTCAAGAAAATGCTCGTTTGGAGCGAGGCATCAAATGCGTTCAGGCTCAAGTCGCTGCTTCTTGATGCTAATAATAATGGTGATGATGAGTGAGTACTGTCATCATTAGCTATTCTTTTTCCCTTCTACTTTACTTCACACCTTCCAATGCCTCTTCTCATTATTCAACATGTCTGAAGTTTCTTCCAAGACTCTCCAGCGTCTATTGAGGCTTCTAAAGGATGACAACTGGAAGCAGTTGGAATCCAGCGGTCTCTGCAATCTGAAAATCCCTTAACATGTAAAGCTCGACATCCCTTTTCTTAAGGATTGCACAACCTTATGGGAGTCTCATGATCATGTCTTTTGCTTTAAAAGGTGAAAGCTTTACCCCTTGTATGAGGAATTCCCTACCATATTCGTTTCGCACACTTTCAATTCTAAAGCCATCGATGTCTTGCCAACTTTTTGACTTTCTAATTTCTACCATAAGCATTTACACTAAAAGTGGTAGAGTGACATTGTCTTCCATCATGTCTTTGCTTAAGATGATGGATAAGAGCACATCCGATTGGCTTTACCTTCTCTAGTTCTTCCTTCTTACGTAGTTTCTATTGGTCTCTTTGGATAGTCTTGGTGACCTTTATCTTGTGATCATCATTCTTTAGATGGGCCCAGGTTTCATAGCTGTGAACAAGGCTTTCATCCCGCCAGAGCATTTATTACTAGTGCACTGTGTCAAAGCCTCTTTCGAGACTTAAGGGAACATAAACGAGCCATGAGCATGTCTAGAGAAAAGAGTTGCCAACCAATTATTCAATTGGGAATGAATGAGGGCAATTTGATCCCTAGCTTCAGGACCTAAACCACCTTCATCCATTCAAATATGGGTTCGAAAAGTTAGGCACGAGTCTTTCGACTTGCCCATATGTAAATCCGGCCTTCACTTGGGAAACACCGAATAGAATATCTTGTATTGTTACTTCGTCTGCTTAGTGCTGTTCATTTTATGCACACATTTCCTTTTCTATCTTTACTAGGCATGTGAGGTGATTATTCAATCAATGACACTTGTATATTCATCCAAAGAAAGAGAGAGGAGAATGGATTACATTTCCTTTCAAACATGGTGGAATGGAAGACGATTACAACAATTGTTAGTCAACAATAAAGTAAATTCTATATTTCATCCATACAATCCATCATATATATCATTGGTATTAAAGTCGGGAATCGATAGATAATGAATTCCTCACCATCATTTGAGAGTCTATTTAATGTCTATCAAGTCTCTACATAGATATTTATGTTTTCCAAGTATTCATTCTAAGTGATGGACTCTCACCATCAATGTGAGTCCACCATCACTTAATGGCATCATACAATCGCACTTATAATAATGATATATTCATACATTCATAAAGAATCAAACAGAGCCATAATATAATATCATGGCATTCTAGCCTAGATTTTGATAAATTCTATCATGGCAATTCTACCTATCATAATTCATATCCATTATCATGGCATTTCTAGCTTAAACATGGCATTGATGGCATAATCTAGCCTAAACATGGCATTCATGGCATGTTCAAGCGTAAACATGATTCTCATGCCATATTCTAGCCTAATTATAGCATTTATCGCCTAGTTCAAACAATTGAAATCAATGATAGCTATTCTAGCTCAAACAAAACATTCAAGGGCAAAACGATAATTCTTACCTATTCTATGCTATTTCCTAGCATGTATCAAAGGAAATAAGTTTTTCTAACATGATTCTAATCATGTGCTCATAGTCATGATTCTAAGCATGTACTCCTAAACACGTTTCTAAGCATTCGCGAAGAAATTAAACTCCTAAGCATGATTATAATGAAGGAGAGATAGCAGACTTACCTTGATACGCTTATCTGTCTTGCAGAACAAATAAGGGTAAGATAATTCATGCTTATTCTAAGCATAAATAAACCTAAACATGGTTAATTCTAAGCAAGAAAAATAAAGAAGAAAATAATAGGGAGAAAAGAAAACTTCTTTCAGGATGTACCCTTTCTAGGTTTAAAGCAATATAAAATGCCTAAAAAATATTAAACCAGAGAAGACTCCTTGCAATTCTCACAAGTACGTCCTAGAGGGAGAGAGAGGTTTTTTGGATGCCTTGAGAAGTGTGCTCAAGATGTGTTTATATAGGCTTTCCTTGGAGTGAAAAAGTGATAAAAAAGCAATGTGGGATACGGATGAAAGTAATGCGCAAACAGTAATTCGTGAACAATAATGCGTTAACGGTGAACAGTAATGCATGAACAGTGCTATGGCAGTTTGGCCCTTCCTATTTTACAGTTTTGTAATTAGTCTCTTCTGACCTTTGTCTATTCAATTGCTTATAACTTTTTGAGTTCAACTTTAATTCATGATCCGTAAATTTCTACGAGAGCTAGACATCCATAACTTCGCAATGGTATATGATTCATGGTCAGATTCCTCTTGGATTATTTTCTGTTATTTTTTTTTGAAGTCATATGTTAGTTTCCAAGACCTTTCACCAACTCCCTCTCACCTTTGCTTTCTTGGCCTCCAAGGCTTCTTTGCCATTTGCTTTGTTTGACATTCATCTTCATTCTTTCATCGAGCATAAAAAATTTAGTGTTTACAGCTTACCCCCTACTTTGGAGAGGTTTGTGAGGCAAAAAAGTCGACAAAGTACTCTTGCTTCGTCTTTCTTTCTTTCCTTTTGGCATCTTCGCCTTCGTTCTTATTCTATCAAACTTCCCCATCATCACTCTCTTTTCTTCTATTTTGACAAAAAGGTGCACTCATTCAAGTGCTAATGTACCCATCTAAGGGTGGATATGCCCGTTCAAAAGTTAATGTGCCCATCTAAGGGTAGATGTACCCATTAAAGGGCTAATGTTTCCCATCTATAAGCGGATGTGCCTGTTCAAGGGCCAATACACCCATCTAAGCATGGAGGTTCTTGTTCAAGGGCTAATGTGCCCATCTAATGGCTGATGTACCCATTCAAGGGCTAGAAAGCATCTTTATGATGCTGTGATAAAATACTATTTATTACACCTACTTTTTAGGGTTCCTAACACTCTTCAGTGCACTTATTTCTTAGGGTTTCTAACACTCCTTAGTGCAACTACTTCTTAGGGTTTCTAACATTTTTTAATGCACCTACTTCTTAGGGTTTTCAACACTCTTCAGTGTGCCTCTTCTTAGGGCTTGTGCCTATTCGAAGGGTTTAAAACACTTTTAAGTACACCTACTTCTTAGGGTTTTTGACACTCTTCAGTGCACCTCTTCTTAGGGCTTGTGCATATTCTAAGGGCTTAAAATGCACTTAAGTGCACCTACTTCTTACGGTTTCCTTCTAGTGCATACCCACTAGGAAAACGTCTATCATGCATTGCTTCACGATCTTTAGACCTTTTAATTTTTTATTCCATCAGTTGAGTATTTTTCGTTGATCTCTTCATACCCTATATTCATTTGGTTTTGTGCCATTGTTCTAAGTATTCTTCATTCTTATTTGATCTTCTTAAGTCATTGCATTTGTTGGGTTTCATGTTGTTCTTCTAATGATTCTTTATTCTTCTTCGATCTTCTTCAGTCTTTGCATTCATTGGGTTTCATGCCCTTCTAACTATTATTCATTCTTCTTCGATCTTCTTCAATCTTTGCATTCATCAGGTTTCATGCCTTTCTTCTAACTATTATTCATTCTTATTCAATCTTCTTTGGCTTTTGCATTCAATGGGTTTCATATCTGTCTTCAAGTTTCTTTAATCTGCTCCATATTTCGTATTCAACTGGTTACATGCCTAATACTATTGCTTCTATTCTTGATTCCTTCTAATCCACTGGGGAAAATCTCTTGATTTATCATGTTTGACATTCTTCATTCTTGACTTCTCTTGTATTTGTCACATTCTTTACTTGAAAAATCATGTTGTTCATTATCTGATTCACCAGGGATCTTTCCCTTGTCTTTACAAATTCCTACAAAATTCAAACATCTCTGCATGATATAATGTCAATTTGAATTTTACCTTGTTTTGTGTGTTCCTCAACAAATTGCTTTCTAGTATCTGGAGGAATTCTTCCCTGTAATTCTAGTCAAAGATTCTGTTGATTGATATTACTCTTCTTTCATTGTGAGTTACTAAACTACTGCCATTGATGGGTGCTTGCCACTGGCTTTGTCAAAACAAATTTCTTTAGCATCTTAAGGCCGATGCAAAGTCCTTTTTTTCTCTCTCTCTCTTTTTCTCCTTTCTTTCTTCTCTTTTTCTTTATATCTCTCTCTCTCTTATCTTTCTGTATCGTTCTTTATTCTTCTTCTTCTTTTTCTTTCTCTCTTCGACCTTTCACCCTTTACCCTTCAAACTATCTAACTATGAATCTTCTTCAAGTCCTTTTTGGTGAACTTCAAATTCCCTCTTCAAAATTCTTTGTGTAGGGTAGACTTCGAATTCTTTCTTCATGGTGAAACAAAAGAGATGCTTTTTCAAAGTGGATGCCTTCTTTATGGTAGATGCCTTCTTCAAGGGAGATTTTTTCTTCAAGGTGAACATCCTTCTTCAAATAAGATGCCCTCTTTATTGCTTTCGCACATCGTGCTACTTAAAAGATTTCTTATCAAGATGGAGTTGACTTTGCACATCGTGTTGCCTAAGATAAATCTCATCACGATAAAGCTGCTTTTGCACATCATACTACCTGAAAGGCATCTCATCGAGATTTAGCTACCTAATCTTACACATCGTGCTGAGCTAAGGAGCCTAATTGAGACTACTTGCACATCATGCTAATTTAAGAGCCTCATCCAGACTAACTTGTACATCGTGCTCCTTCTACTGGGTCTCGTCAAGATTGATTTGTACATTGTGCTACTTCTATTGAGTCTCATCAGACTGACTTGCACATTGTGCTGCTTCTGTTGCTATTTCTCTAGATGTTGAGCCCACTTCATTTACGGTTACCCCCAGTATTTCATATTGCTTTGTGATTCTATAGAACTTGGTCACTTTTGGACTATGCTTCATTTTGGATCATGCTTCCTGCAAGAAAAGGATTTATGATTCATGTATGCATGATGTCTATTTTTATAACTATCTGCTTCTTGCTAAGACTAGACGGGTTGCCTGCAAATCCAGTGTCTGGAGTAAGAGGTTGAGCGTCTTTAGGCTCAAGTCGCTGCTTCTTCAATTAATGTTGGTGATGATGAGTAAATACTATTGCTATCGGCTTTCTCATTTTCCTTTATAATTCTCTTCATATCTTCCATTGTTTCTTCTCTCATTTTCTAATATGTCTGAGGCCTTCTCAAGACTCTCCAGCCTCTTTTGAAGCCTTTAAAGGATGATGACTACAAATGACTCGAATCCATCGGTCTCTATCACTTGAAGTTCCTTCGACATATAAAGCTCCATGTCCTATTTCTAAAGTAATGCACGAACTTCTGGGATCCTTATGATCACGCCTTCCACTTCAATGGGCAAGAGCTTTAACCATTGTATGAGAAATTCTCTACCATACTCGGTTGTTACTCATCTAGTTCTGAGAGCATCATTTTGTCGACTATCAAGACACCATCGATGTCAAATCTTGCCCACTTCTTTGACTTCCTAATTTCTACCATGGGCATTCATACCAGAAGTGGTAGAGTGACATTATCTTCCATCATGCCTTTGCTTGAGATGATGGATAGGAGCGTATCCAATTGGCTTCGCCTTCATCAACTCTTCCTTCTTACATGGTCTCTATTGGTCTCTCCAGATGGTCTTGGTGACCTCTATCTTGTGATCATCATTTCTCATATGGGCTTAGGTCTTACAGTAGTTCCCTTGATTCTAACTGAGACGTGGATCGAACTGGATCGAGTCAAGATTAATCATTGCCAGAGGTTTAGCGATAGTCTTTTGCTTCTTTAGGTTTTTCTTATAACCTTAAATTTTGCCTAAGCCGCCCTTTCGGGTTTTCGACTTAGCGGGTTCAATCATTTTTCATTTCATTCATTTTTTTATGCTCTAATTTTTGCCTAAGTCACCCTTTTTGGGTTTTCGACTTAGCAAGCCTACCTTAACATTTGCCTGAGCCGTCCTTTATGGGTTTTCAACTCAGCAGGCTTTTTCTTCTTTTCTTTCATACCCTAACTTTTGCCTAAGCTGCATTTTTGGGTTTTTTGCTTAGCTGGCTTGCCTTAATTTTTGCCTAAGCCAACTTTTCAAGGTTTTAGACTTAGCAGGCTTTTATTTATTGTTATTTTTCTCTTCACATTTGGCTACAAGAGAGGTTGTCCATTCCAGCATCATTTTTTGCACTTTTTGCAAGATGATTGGGATTGTTCTATCTCCCTTGATTTTCAAGATGGTTAGGGCAATTCTTTGCTTCCTTGCTTCTTTTCACTCCTTAAGACGAGTGGGCAATTCGTTTACCCCTTGTATGAAGAGTCTGGTACTGCCTTGAGGAATTTCTTCATCTAGCCTTAGAGGCATTATTCTTTCTTCTTTGTAAACATCCATGCTAGACAAAGTGGCTAACTTCTTCCATATATCTTGCTTCTTCACTGTTGACTGCAAAGTTGCTTTCTTTGATACCGTTGACGGGAAGTAGATTTTCTTCTGTTTGACATGTTTTTAACACACCCAATATCCTCCAATAACAAGTTGAAATGCTGAATGTGAGTTGTGTATTAATTTGATTAACATTCAAATTCTTCAAAGATTCCTAAAGTTCAATATCTCAAAGGTAATACATTAACACTGGGATTCTTCACAATTTCAACTCTAATGCTAGAATTACTTCATTCAAGGTTCTTCGTATGTGTGTATAGCCAATCATACTTCACTTGCTAAGACTCGGATAGCTTTATGCAAATAGAAACTAATGAGCAATCTCTAAAGATAGAAGAACCATCATAAGCTCGCTTTTCACACCACTCTCCACTAATGTGGGCTCATAATAACATCAACGGTCATTAGGGCTTTATCAACTTGCAATGATAGACGAGGTTCAAGGTACAATAAAGAAAACTATAAGATTATCTCACCCATAGTCATACATTATAGGTTTTAATTGAGAGCATCAACTTCTTCCATCAAACTTTGAGTTTTCACCCGCTATATTTGCTTTACTTTTAATTTTGAGTGCCTACACCCCTATACTTTATGTGTAATAGGATTAGCACTCTTCTTTTCTTTTTCTTCTTTTTCTTCTTTCTTTCTTTTTTTTTTTTTTGGTTTCTTCTTTTTGTTTTGATTTGTTTTTTCTCTGAGCTCAAAATTGCACTAAAGCTTGCCAACTTCCATTCATTCCCCCATAAACATGGCTCTCAAAGCTCTTTCTTATAATGTTCATATGTTATGAGTGAAGGGAACTATGTAAGGAAAATTATTCTAATGTTTAAATAAATTTTGTGGTTTGACAAAGAAAATGCTTTATTGGGCTCAATAGGGTATACTAGTGATGATAAAGTAAGCGTAGGTGGGCTTGCAAGGCTCAATCGATCCAAAGAAGACCTAAATCACTTCCCTTATGTGAAGCCTAGGATTTTGCCTTGAGTAGTGATCAAATGGATTCTAGAGTCTTATGAGATCTCAACACCAAGCTTTATTCACATAAAGTTTCTCTAAGCGATATGAAGTTCTATATTCTTGGTTCTATATTCTTGGCTACTGTACTTAGATGTTGAAGAGTCAAGAATGAAACTCATATAGTAAAAGGAATCAAGTATGCAAACAGCACAATCTCATGTATTATCAAAAATCTATTTTCAATGAGCATTGCGATTAATCAATGATCATCAAAATAATACACAAGTCTTGTATCATTCTTAAGATAAAGCATTTCAAAACATCTTTTTTTTCTCTCTCTCTAAATTAGGAATTCTCCAATTATCAATCAAGTCTTTTATCGAGCATGCACTTATGCATCATCATTGTTCGACCCGCTGGATTAGTCATACTGCTCTTGATTTTTGTTGTTGCTTCTCCTTTACCTAGCCTTCAAATCTTCTATTTGAATGCCCTAATCACACAAATCTTTGAATTTGTTGATTGCAAAACCTATAAGCCTATCACTAATGAAGGCATGGGCTCCATCGATCACCATAAGGACTTGATCCTTCTCATGGGCCTCGTGGTCATCTTGTCAGCTTTGGCCATCTAACAAACTAGATATTCTGAGAAAGTCTCGTTGGGCTTTTGACGTGTCATCTCTAAATCTCTCAAAGTTACCCCTAGTTGAGTGTTATGGCGATACTGCTCTATGAACTATTCAGATAACTCCTCCCAATCTTCTCATACTCTTTTAGGGAGGTCATGATACCATACTGCATCATCTTCTAGGGATAACATGAAGCACTTCAATATGTGCTCATTTGACAAAAGAGTGGTGGCCATAACGGCTGCATACTGTTTTAGATGTGTCTTTAGATTGCCCTCGCTATTAAACTTGGGCAAGTTTGACATGCAAAATTTGGCAAGCAAATTGTTGTCCCTAATGAGCAAAATATCGTCTAGGTTTTCAACCCCTTTTAACCTTTTCTTCTTCAAGAGCGATTGGGCCTTCTCCATGTCTTTCATCAACTACTTGACCGATTTGGGTTCTTCTTGGTTGATTAGGCTTTTCCCCCTATCTCTATCTTGACTTGTCTTGCCATTTTCACCACCATTACCCTCAAGTGGAGATTGGTTCATACGACTGGGCCCATTCCACAGAGCTTCAATGAGTTAGGCCATTTGTTACTGAAGCATGGTCATGTCAGCTCTTAATTGGATCATTTCTACATTGTTGTTGTTAGGTGATACCATTTTGTCTTCTTGTCTTATCAAACGACCACCTTGTCTAACCCAAGCAATGATGGCTACAAAAAAAAAAAAGTGTTAATGCCATGGATGCATGATATGATGCATGCTGATACAAGGGTATAGACACGCTTTCAGCCTTCCTACCTTATTCCTCCTACACACGTGAGGTCAAGTCTCTTTTCCTCGGATTTTTGGCCTCATTCCCAATTCATCATCACAGGGTGTGGGAATGTGAGATTCTTTCTCCTAATTTTAACATTCATGTTGATGTTGGATTCTTATAGCACATGTTCCCATTTTGTTCTTTTATGGGTGACTTGACACGTGGCATTTGTTCATGGTTTCACGAGGTTTTGAGTCGATGTTATTCTAATCATGGGGAATTTATATCCATAGACATGCATTTCAACATGGGTTTTGGATATTCATCCTATTAGAAATTTCTAAAGTCATCTACATGGGCTTGAGTCTCAAGGGTCCAAAGGTCTGGGCTCCTTTGAGCGAGAGATGACCTCTTGGGCTGGTCTCTTTTCATACCAATTAGATGGTATGTGCTCAAAGGAGATGACAACTAGGCTTGGAACCGGATTGGGGCGAGTACGAGGCATTAGATATCCAGCCCCGCCCCGCTGGGTTTTTTTTTGCCCCGCCCCGCCCCATTGCCCCATCCAGGGGCAGGGCGGGACGGGGAGGGGCGAGGCCAAAAAAACCTTAATGGCCCCGTACCCGCCCCACCTCACCCCGCCTGTTTCTAAATTTTTTCATATTTTTCTTATAAATCTTCCATTAAATACACTTATGTCTATCCCTAATAAAGAACAATCCAACAAATAAACAATACAAATACATTGGATAAAATCACCTAATTAACTCAATAAGTGCATAAGGACAAGATGCCTACAAAAATAAAAATAAAAAAAATATATATGACACATCCGAAAAAGGATTGCCTCCCAAGTATAGGAGTGTCGAAGTAATAAACCCGGTGAGTCCGGGGTCGATCCACGAGGAGGGGAATTTAAGCGCTACAAACTATAAAGTAAGCAATATGATGTGGATGATTTAAAGAGATTACAAGATAATATCAACAAATATAAATAAGGAACAAGTTCATAAACAATAAATTAGAATCACACAAGAAAAATCAATACAATAATAATGAAGGCTAAAGTTAGGGGATCCGCCCTTGATATTTCGAACAAGGATAAACAACCCATTTTAGTTATATGAATTATATTTGTTTCGTTACCAATATTTATTCCACTTCTTGTAAATGGGTTCAAGCATCCAATGTGCAAATCACTATATATCTACAACAAATCAAGGTTTCTAACTAGATTCATGTCAGTAAGGAAGAACCATACGACATCTAGAAAGGATCCAAGCATTTGATGTGCCAAGGATTGTCGACAATGGATCAAGACCTCCACTTTACGAGTGGTGTCAAGATTGATTAAGAAAATAAATATAAATCATATAAAATAAACAACACAAGATTACGATTATTAAGCACATACCAAGGGTTAGAGAATCCTTATTCTCATATCAAGGGTTTCACCCTTTCACCTTAGCAAAAGAGAAATTAGAAAGACATTATAAGAGAAAGAAAACAAATTATGCAAGAAAAAGGAAATTCATTAATAACATAAAAATACAAGAGAGAAAAACACAATACAAGATCCTAGCAAAGGCCAAGATGCCCTAATGGGTCACAAGGCACCTCTATTTATAGATACATTCAGGGGCAAACTTGTTAAATTACAAAGGAATAGTTGTCAAATGTTAGGTGAACTAACTTTGACCATTGGGATCATTAGGTGCACCACTTTGACCACCGATTTTGACATTGAAATATTGAGCATTTTAATCACATGTCTTCATAAAAGTTGTAGATATTTCTCTCAGCTTTCTATAACATATTTATTTGCACGATTTGGATACATATTTTGAGAGATATGGTCCAAATACTAAGGCCTGATCAGACTGGGTTGAAACTGCATGGTTCACTTCAAGCCCATTTTTGGTCCACTAAGAGCCCGAATTCGACGATGCTTCTAAAATACAATCTTGTAGATAATTCAATCAGCTTTCCAAAACATTAAGAATTGCACCATTCTGATCTATAAATAGAGAGTTATACTCATTTTACCGAACCTGTAATAAAACCAAAATTAAGAGAAAGTTAATTCCAATGATGCAAAGACTGCAAATATGCTTAAGTTGAGGAATTTAATGACACTATTAATGCAATATGATGAACTAAGCTCTTATTAAACATACATATTTAAGTGTTCATCAATATAAATCCAATAAATACAAGTATACAACATGCTCTCACAACCAAAAAAAAACATACATCAGTCTCTCCAATACAACAGTTCACAACAAAAAAAACATATATAAGTCCATGCAATGCAACATCTTCACAACCAAAATGCAAGCCTAATTACTGGTTTTGGTTTACCGAATTCTATTAATCAAAGCAAGAATAGAGCACATTACACATATGAACATCGTAGTTGGCGTTACATTATTGTCCAAGTGACACATACTTTGCTCTATACATTAATTTGATTTGTATCCGTATCTAAATTTAGTTTTTTATGCTCTGTAAATTTGTGCACCACTTCTTTTCTAATCTCTGCTCTCCAGCACATAATTATTATTTACAAAATTCAAAGCGTAGAAAACAGGGTTCTTTTAAACAAGAGAATAAATGCAAGCCTTTTCTTCGTAGATCCTAGAATGTGTGAAGACACCAACACGACTTTAGTTATTTTTGTACATGGAATTTGTTTTCCTGAGTGACGAACCTGAGTGAGAGACTGAGAGTGACAAACCTAGCAGGCCTGGCTGAGGCGGAGCTAGACAACTGACGGGAGGGTGTAGCCATGGATAGTCATGTCACGACTAGGAGGACGCAGCACAGCCGTGAACGGTGGTCGCTACGAATCATCGAGGCAGGCGAGCCGTGACACGAACAAGCTTGAAGGCTACAAATCAAGGGCTGTCGATGGCAGAACAGACGCAGACCGGGATTTGGGGGCGGCCAGGAGGGTAGCGTGGTGTCACGGCTATAGCCGTGTTTAGGGATTTGATTTTGAGATTGGGGGGGTTTGAATATATAGGCTACCATATATCCTGGAAACTTACATATATTAAAACTTAACAAGATGACCCCTTTTAATTTCCTCTAAGTCCTTAAATTTTAAATTTTTTTATTTCTACCCTTTAACTGTGCGGAGCGGGGCAGGTCAAACGGGTCTATACGCATGACCCAGCCCCGGACCGCCCTAGGCGGGGCAGAATTTACATAGCCCCATACCCGCCCTAAAGGTGCTCTGGGGCGGGTCGTTTATCTGGGTCTGAGCGGGGCCCCGAACCCAACGGGTCAAATGCCCAACCCTAGCGACAACAATATGAGTCATATAGGGGTCGAGTGGAGCTAAAGACTTCTCATGCCAATGCCACATGGCTAGTTTAGGCATTTTGTGCTCATTATGTACAAAAGTATAGTAATGCAAGGACTCATTACATTAACACGAGGTTTTAAAATTTAGTATTCCCATCGGAATCAACTTCTCTAATCCCCAATAGAGTCATCACTGTGAACGGGGCTTTCATCCCGCTAGAGCATTTACGACCACGACATTGTGTCAAAGCCTCTTTCAAGACTTAACAGAGCACAAACAAGCCATGGGCACATCTGGAGAAAGGAGTCGCCACCCAACCGTTGAATTGGGAATGAATGGGGGCAAATCTGATCCCTCGCTTCGAGACATAAACTACCTCATCCCTTTAAAGATGGGTTCGAGAAGTTATGTATGAGTCCTTTGACCCAACCAGATGTAAATTTGGCCTCCATTTGGGAAATACCAAATAGAAATATCTCGTATTGTTACTTCGTCTACTTAGCGGTGTACGTTTTATGCACACATTTCTTTTTTTATCTTTGTTAGGCATATGAGGTGATTTTCAATCAATAACAATTGTATATTCATATAAAGAAAGAGGGAGGAGAATGGATTACATTTCCTTTCAAATATGGGAGAATGGGAGAGGATTATAACAATTGTTATTGAACAATAAAGTATATTCTATATTTCATCCATACAATTCATCATATATATCAGAGGTATTCAGGTCGAGACTCGATGGATAATGAATTTCTTACAATCATTTGTGAGTCTATTCAATGTCTATCAAGTCTCTACATACATATTTATGTTATTCAAGTATTCATTCTAAGTGATGGTCCTTTACCGTCAATGTGAGTCCACCATTACTTCATGGCATCATACAATCACACTTCTAATCATGATATATTCTTACATTCATAAACAATCAAACAAAGCCATAATTTAATATCATGGCATGCTAGCCTAGATTATGATAAATTCTATCATGGCAATTCTACATATCGTAATTCATATCCATTATCACGGCATTTCTAGCTTAAACATGGCATTCATGGCATTTTCTAGCCTAAACATGGCCTTCATGGCACATTCAAGCCTAACATGATTCTCATGGCATATTCTAGCCTAATTATGGCATTTCTAGCCTAATTTAAACAATTGAAATCAATTATAGCTATTTTAGCTCAAACAAGACATTCAAGAGCAAAACGATAATTTTTACCTATTCTATATTATTTCCTAGCATGTATCAAAGCAAATAAGTTTTCCTAGCATGATTCTAATCATGTGCTCATAATCAAGATTCTAGGCATGTACTCCTAAACACGTTTCTAAGCATTCACAAAACTCCTAAGCATGATTCTAATAAAGGAGAGATAGCAGACTTACCTTGATACGCTTATCCATCTTCGAAAACAAATAAGGGTTAGACAATTCGTAAAACCCTAAACATATATGCTTATTCTGAGCATAAATAAAACTAAACATGCTTAATTCTAAGCAAAAAGAAAAAAGAAAAAATATAAGGGAGAAGAGAAAACTACTCTCAAGTCGTACATTTTCTGGGTTTAGAGCAATATAAAACTCCTGAAAAATATTAAACTAGAAAGAGACACCTTGTTATTCTAACAAGTGTGCCCTAGAGGGAGAGAGAGAGAGAGGATTTTTGGATGCCTTGAGAAGTGTGCTCACGGTGTGCTTATATAGGCTTTCCTTGGAGTGAAAGAGTGGTGAGAAACCAATGTGGGATTTGGATGAGCAGTAGTGCTAACAATACCCCGTGAACATTGGTCCTACTATTTGGCCCTTCTTATTTTACAATTTTGCAATGTAGCTCCTTATGACCTTTCTCTATTCAATTGCTTATAACTTTTTGAGTTCAACTCCAATTCATGATTCGTAAATTTCTACAAAAGCTAGACATCCGTAGCTTCAAAGGTATATGATTCACCATCAGATTCTTCCTAGATTATTTTTTGTGATTTTTTGAAGTCATATGTTAGTTTTCAATACGTTTCACCAACTCCCTCTCACCTTTCCCTTCTTGGCCTCCAAGGGCATTTGCTTATTGGTTTTGCTCGACATTCATCTTCATTCCTTCTTCCAGTCTCAAAAACTCAATGTCTATGATAGCTTTTCTCTTGATTCTTGCTGTGACAGTTATTGGACTAGATCATGTCAGGATAGATCCGAGTTAGATATTCGGTGGCAGTTTTCTACTTATTCAAGTATTTTTTTAACCCAAAATTTTGCCTAAGCTGCCCTTTTAGTATTTCTACTTAATGGATTTAATCATTTTTCATTTCTTTCTTTTTTATTCTATAATTTTTCCTAAGCTGTCCTCACCGGGTTTCGACTTAGCAAGCCTACCCTAACTTTTGCCTGAGTCGCCCTTTCCAGGTTTTCAACTCAGCGGGCTTTTTCTTCTTTTCTTTTATGCCCTAACTTCTACCTAAGCTGCCCGATCAAGTTTTTAACTTAGCGGGCTTGCCTTAATTTTTTCCTAAGCTACCTTTTCAGGTTTTTTACTTAGCAGGCTTTTTTTCTTATTTTTCTTTGTTTCGTTTTCTCATATTTGGTTACAAGAGAGGCTATCTATTCTAACACCATTTCTTACACTTTCTTTGCGATGATTAAGATAATATATGCCATGATTTTCAAAATGATTTAGGCAATTCTTTGCCCCCTTATTTCATTTCTTACTTAAGATGGTTGGACAACCTTTTGTCCCTTACTTCTTTTCACATCTGAAGATGGATGTGTAATTCTTTACCCTCCTATATGAAGAGTTTAGCATCATCTTGGAAAATTTCCTCATCAAACTTCAAAGGCGTTATTCCTTTTTCTTTGTAGACATTCATGCTAGACAAAATGGCTAACTTTTTCCATAGGTCGTGCTTCTTCACCGTTGGTGGCAAAGTTGCGTTTTTTATACCTTTAATGGAAACTGTCGGTAGATTTTCTTCTTTTTGACATGTTTTCAATAAACCCAATATCCTCCAATAATAGGTTGAAATGTTCAATGTGAGTTATATATCAATTTGATTTATATTCAAGTTCCTCAAGGATTTCTCAAATTCAATAGCTCAATGGTAATGCGTTGACATCGTGATTGTCCACAATTTTGACTCTAAGTCATAATTATTTCATTCGAGATTTTTTTTTTTTTTGTGTGCAGCCAATCATACTTACACTTGTTAAGACTCAGATAGCTTTATACAAATAGAAACCAGTGATCAATCTCTAAAGATAGAAGGACTACCATAAGCCCACTTTCCACATCACTCTACACTAATGTGGGCTCATCACAACATCAAGGATCATTAGGGCTTTATCAAGCTTGTAATGATAGGCTAGGGTCAAGGTGTGATAAAGAAGACTTTAAGTTATCTCACCCATAATCATACAACCATTTAGGTTTTCATTGGGAGCATGAACTTCTTCCACTTCTACCCCTAAACTTTGCGCTTTCACCCACCGTGTTTGCTTTGCTTTTGGTTTTGACTGCCTACATGTATGCACAATGGTTTTAGCACTCTTCTTTTCTTTTTTTCCTTCATTTTCTTCTTTTTTATTTTTTCTCTGTCTTTCTTTTTCCCTTTTCTATTATTATTTTTTCTTATTTTTTCGAGCTCAAAATTGCATAAAAACTTGTCAATTTCCTTTCATTCCCCCATAAGCATGGCTCTCAATGCTATTTTCTATAATGTTCAAATGTTATAAGTGAAAGGTACTATGTAAGGAAAATTTTTCTAGTGTTATGATAAATTTTGTGGTTAGACAAAGAAAATGCCTGACTAGGCTCAATAAAGCATATTGTAGATGATGAAGTAAGTATAAGTGGGCTTGAAAGGCTCAATCGATCCAAACAAGGCCTATATCACTTCCTTTATTTTGTAAAGCCTAGGATTTCGCCTCAAGTGGTGATCAAATAGGTTCTAGAGTCTTGTGAGATCTCAACACCAAGCTTTATTCACATAAAGTTTCTCTAAGTAATATAAAGTTCTATATTATGCTCAAATGATTTAAAGATTCAAGAATGAGACTCATCTAACAAAAAGAGTCAAGCATGCAAACAACACAATCTCATGTATTACCGAAATATATTTCCGATGAGTGTCATGATTTCGTCAATGATCATCGAAAGAATACACAACTCTTATATCATTCGTAAGACAAAACATCTCAAAACATCGTTGTTCTTTTCCCTAAGTCAATGATTCTCCCATGCATTTATGCATCCTGGCTGTCTGATCCACTGAATTGGTCATATTGTTCTTGATTTCTATTGCTGCTTCTCCTTTGCCTGGCATCTAAATTTTCTATTTGGCTGCCCGAATAATGCAAGTCTTCAACGGTTTTGATAAGAAACCCCATAAGTCTATCACTGATGTAGGCATGGGCCCCATGATCACCATACAGACTTGGTCTTTCTCCACAACTCTCCTAGTCATCTTGGTGGCTTTGACCCTCACTGACAAATGAAACTTTGGTAGTAAATCGTTGTCTCCAATGAGTAAGATGTAATCTAGGTCTTCAATCCCTTTTAGCCCTTTCTTCTTTAATAGGGATTGGACTTTCTTTATGTTTTTTGCCAACTACTTGACCGATTCAGGTTCCTCTTGGTTGACTGGGCTTTTCCCCCTATCTCTACCTTGACCAGTCTCACCATCTTCACCACTATTTCCCTCGGGTGGAGACTGATTCATGCTGTTGGGCCTATTCCATAAAGCTTCAATGAATTGGGCCATCTGTTGTTGAAGTGTGGTGATATCATCCCTCACTTAAGCCATTTCAGCATTGTTGTTGGGTGCAGCCATTTCGTCAACTGGTTCTTCTCACCTTGTCTAACCCAGGCTATGATAGCTACTAAACAAAATTGTTAATGCCATGAATGTATGCATGTATGCATGATATGATGCATGCTCATACAAGGGCATGGACACGCTTTCAGCCTTCCAACCTTAATTCTCCTGCACATGTGAGGTCAAGTCTCTTTTCCTATTATTTTTTGCCTCATTCCTAAGTCATCATCATGGGAGGTGGGAATGCGATATTCGCTATCATAATTATAACATTCATGTTGATGTTTGGATTCTCCGTGATTATCATAAACATGGCTTCTAAACGTCATGATAACCTTAACTTGTGACACATTCCTCCATTTTATTCTTATGGGTGACTTGACATGTGGCATTTGTTCATGGTTTCGTGAGGCTTGAGTCAATATTATTCTAAACATTGGGATCTTACATCCACAAACATGCATTTCAAGATCAGTTTTGGACATTCATCCTATTGGAAGTTTCTAGAGTCGTCTAGATGGGCTTAAGGGTGTCCAACGGTCTGGGCTCCTTCGAGTGAGAGATCTTTTGAGCGAGCGATGTCCTTTTGGGCCAATCTCTTTCTATACCAATTCAATGGTGCATGCTCAAAGGTGGTGACACCAATGTGAGTCATTGACGGGTCGATCAAAGTCGAAGACTTCTTATGCCAATGCCACACGGTTGATTTAGGTAGCTTGTGCTCATTGTGTGCAAAAGTATAGTGATGCAAGGACTCAATATACCAACACGAGGTATTAGAATTTGGTATCCCTATCGGAATCAACTTCTCTTATCCCCAGTGGAGTCGCCGCTATGAATGGGCTTTCATCTCGACAAAGCATTTTTTACAACGACATTATGTCAAAGCCTCTTTCGAGACTTCAGGGAACACAAACGAGCCATGGGCATGTCTAGAGAATGGAGTCACCACTCAATCTTCAATTGAGAATGAATGGGGGGTAATCTGATCCCTCAGGACATAAACTACCCTCGTCCTTTTAGAGATGCGTTTGACAAGTTAGGTACAAGTCACTCGACCCGTCAGATCAAGATCCGACCTCTACTAGGGAATAACAAATAGGAATAGCTCATGTTCTTACTTAGTCAACTTAAGTGGTTGATTTTATGCACACATTCCATTCTTATCTTCGTTAAGACATGTGAGGTGATTATTTAATCAATAGCGATTATATAAACATCCATGGAAAAAAGAAGGAGAATAGAATTTCATTTTCATCAAACATGGGGAAAGGGAAAGAGGATTTTATCGCTTTTATTCCTCAATAAAATAAATTCTAAAATGTATATTCCTTATATAAATTTGACATATAGAGGAAAAATGATTCATTTTAGACTCAAAAGAGGATGAATTCCTCACCACCATATGTGAGCCTATTCAACTTCTATTGAACCTCTACATTCATTCATTTAAGTATGTATTCTAGGCAATGATCCCTTATCATCAATATGAGTCCACAGTCACTTGATGGCATCATTTATCTATACTTCTAACATATTCATAATATATTTGTACATTCATGCATCAAACAAAGCCATAATTTAAGATCATGGCACTTCAACCTAGATTCAAGAATTCTATCATGGAAATTGCTAATCTAGCATAATTCCATATTAATTCATCGCAATTCTAGCCTAATCCATGCAATCAACTTCAATCATACTATTCTAGCTCAAACAAGACATATAAAGGCAAAATGGTAATTCTTACCTGTTCTATGCTATTTCCTAGCATATGTCAAAGTAAATATAAATTCTCCTATCATGTTTTTAATCATATACTACTAAGCATGTTTCTAAGCATTCGCAAATAAAATAAATTCCTAAACATGTTTATAAATAAAGAAAGATGAGTTGACTTACCTAGACACACTTATCTACCTTGCAAAACAAATGAAAGATTAAGCAATTCATAAAATCCTAGCATACTTCTATGCATCAAAATAAATCTTAATCATGCTTATTCTAAGCCGAATTTATCCTAAACATGTCTCATTCTAAGCATGAAAATAAAAAGAAGAAATGGGAGGAAGAAGGGAATTCTGCTCTCAAGACGTCCCTTTAGGGGTTTAGAGGAATATAAAATGCTAAAAAATATTAAACTAGAAAGGACTTCTCGAATTCTCAAGCGTGTCTTCAAAAGAGAGAGAAGAAAGGATTTCTAGATGTCCCTTCAAAGTGTGCCCAAGGTGTGTTTATATAGGCTTTTCTTGGAGTGAAAGAGTGATAAAAAACAATGTAGGATTTGGATGAATAGTAACATGTGAATAGTACTAAGTGGATAGTGGACTGGCTATTTGGCCCCTCCTATTTTACAATTTTATAATGCAATCCCTTCCTGCCTTTGCCTGTTTGATCGCACCTAACTTTTCAAGTTCAACTATGATTCACGATCTCTATACTATGAAAACTAGACATCCGTGGCTTCGCAAGGGTATATGACTCATCATTAGATTTCTCTTAGATTAATTTCTATGATTTTTTAAAGTCATATGTCAGTTTTTAAGACCTTTCATCAATTTCTTCTCGTCTTTGCTTTCTTGGCCTCCAAGGGGATTTTGGTCATTTTCTTTGCTTGACATTCATCTTCATTTCATCATCAAGCCTCAAAATTCCAATGCCCACAATGCCAAATTTGCCTAAGCTCAATGGGGAAAGCAATCCAAAGACACATATGAGACAGTATGCCATTGTTATGTCCACCACTCCTTTGTCAAAGGAGAATATTCTGAAGTATTTCATGCTATCCTTAGAAGATGATACAGTAGCATGATATCATAATCTTCCCAAGGGAATCCAGGAAGATTGGGAGGAGCTATCCGAATAGTTCAAGAGTAGTATCACCATAGTACCCAAGCAAGGGGTAACTTTGAGGTATTTGAAGACAACTCGCCAAAAGCCCAATGAAACTTTTTTTGAGTACTTGGTCTATCAAAGGGTCAAAGCTGCCAGGATGACGACTAGGCCTACGAAGAAGGACCAACTCTATATAATGATCAATGGGGCTCATTCTTGCACTGGAGATAGGATTGCAGGCTTTCCTATTAGGACCTTCGAAGACTTGTGTGATTCAGGTTTTCAAATAGAAGACTTGGAGGCCAGGTAGAAGAAAATAACAACAACTATCCTCGAAGAAATAATGAGCAGTATGACCAGACTAGTAGGGCCAAACGATAAGGGTATAGAAGTGCATGCTTAGCATAAGACCTAATCGATAATGAAAGAATTCTTGACCCAAAAAATAAAATAAAAATGATGTTTTGAAATGCTTTGTTTGTTTGCATGTGAGTTTTGTGTTCTTTTGATTGTCATTGATAAAATGGTGATACTCATTACAAATAGATTTTTGATAAAACATGAGATTGTGTTGTTTGCATGCTTGACTATTTTTGCTAGACCAATTTAATTTTTGATTTCTTATGATTTCTTCAACATTTGAGCATAATAGTCATGAATATGGAACTTTTTATCACTTAGAGAAATTTTATGTGGATAGAGCTTTGCGTTGAGGTCTCATAGGACTCTAGAACCTATTTGATCACCACTAAAGGCAAAATCCTAGGTTACACAATATTAGGGAAGTAATTTAAGCCTTCTTTGAATTGATTGAGCCTTTCAAGCCAACCTAAGCATGATTTATTATCCCTAGTATACCCCATTGAAACTAATTAAGCGTTTTCTTCGTCAAACCCCAATGTTTATCCTAAAACTGAAAAATTTTCCCTACGTAGTACCCTTCACTCATAACATATGAGGACTCCATGCTTATAGGAGGATGAAAGGGATTGGACCAGTTTTGTGCAATTTTGAGCTTGAAGAAGAAAAAGAAAAGAAGTTCTAATCCCACAAAGCAATGTTTATGAGTATGGTTGTTCAAAATTGAAATCAAAGCAAACAAGTTGGATGACAAGTAAAGGATGCAGATGAGTTTGCGTTAGTGCTCTCAATTGAAACCTATAAGGGTTGTATGACTATAGGTGGGATAACCTTATAATTTTCTTTATCATACCTTGACCTTAGCCTATCATTACAAGTTTAATAAAGCCCTAATGATCCTTGATGTTTTGATTAGCCTATATCAGTGGAGAGTCATGTGACAAGCAAGCCTATGGTAGTTCTTTTTCATTAGAGTGTGAACACTTGTACTTATTTGCATGAAGCTACCTAAGAATGAAAGATGATTGGCTATACATACACACACAAAGAATCTTGAATGAAGTGATTCTGGCATTAGAGTTGAAATTGTGAACAATCACGATGTCAATTTATTCCCCTTAAGCTATTGAATTTGAGAAATCCTTGAGGAATTCAATTGTTAGTCAAATTGAGGCAAAACTCATATTTCAATTTATTGCAAGTCTGGGGAAATTTAATATATTGAAAAATATTGAAAAAGAAAATCTTCCAGCAGTTCCCATACAATGGTGTCAAAGAAGGCAAACTTGCCACCAACTGTCAAGAAGCAAGATATATTGAAGAAGTTAGCCTTTTCGTCCAGCATGGTTGTTCATAGAGAAGGAGGAATAATCCATTAAAAATTAGATGAAGGAATTCCACAAGATAAGGCAAAATTCATATAGGGGGCAAAGAATTGCCCAGTTATCTTGAGAAACGGAAAAAAAAAACAAGCGGCAAAAAATTGCTTCAATCATCCAAAAAAATCATGTAAGAACTAGAGAGATAGGATTGTCTCTATCATCTTGCGTGAAGCAATATAGAAGGTATACAAGCATGGTGCCTACAATTGTCTACTTGTAGAAACTGGATTTTTGAGGCTTAATGATGAAGTGAAGATGAATGTCTAGCAATAAAAATGACCAAAATGCCCTCAAAGCAAAAGAAATAAAGGTGAGAAGAAACTGACCAAGAGTCTTAAAAACTGACATATGACTTCAAAAAATCACAGAAATTAATATAGGAGGAATTTGATAATGAGTCATATAGTCTTATGAAGCTATGGATGTATAGTTTCCATTGAATTTTACGGATCAGAAATTGGATTTGAACTCAAAAAGTTGCGCATGATCGAACGGACAAAGGTCGAAGGTGGACTACATTGAAAAATGCAAAATAAGGGGCTTCAATGGGCCACAATCGACCAACGGTTGTAGGACAGTCGATTGGCTATCCTACAACCAGCCAATGGGCCACCCATATCTGACCTGCTACCCATACTACTGGCCAATAGTCCTCACACAGCCGACCGGCTGTTCTTCATGTATTCTAAAAAAATTTCAGTTGGACCCTTCCTTTTTTTGTTTTCTGCTTCTTTTTCAACTTCAATCTTCAACTATACAAACCGCCCTCCTCCTCTTTTCTCAACACACATCAAAATCTCTTGTTCGCCTTCTTGATGACATCCTTGAGAATTCAAGGAGTCTTTTTTTAGATGTTCTATTGCTCTAAACCTATAAAGGGTACGTCTTGAGAGCAGTGTTCTCTTCTCCCTCATCTTTTCTTCCTTATTTTTCTTGTTGTAGAACAAGCATGTTTAGGTTTATTTATGCTTAGAATAAGCATGTTTAGGTTTTAGTTTGATACTTAGAAGTATACTTAGGGTTATTATGAATTGTTCTAACCCTCATTTGTTTTCCAAGGTCGAAATGCGTGTCCAGGTAAGTTGTCTTTCCCTCCTTTATCTAGAAACATGATTATGAGTTAATTTTCTTTGAAATTGCTTAGAATCATGCTTAGTAGCACATGTTTAGAATCATCCTTAAAAGCATATTATTAGAATCATGCTTCGAAGTATGCTAAAAAATAGCGTAAAATAGGTAAAAAATTATCATATTTACCTTGAATGTTTGAATTGGGCTAGAGTATCCATGATTGATATTGATTGATTTTGGTTAGAAATGCCATTATCCATAATGATTACTATGAATGGGCTAGAATTGCCATGCTTAGATAAAATCACCTTGACAAAAATATTAAATCTAGGTAGAAGTGCCATGATTTGCATTATCGCTTTGTTTGACATTTTAATTAACTGATTTATGAGTGTATGAATAAAATATGAATATGCTATGACTTGAATGATGCCACGAAAGAGGTTTGATAGACATTGAATAAACTGGCATATGGTGGTAAGGAATTCATTGTCTATCGAATCTCAACCTGAATGTTTATGTTATATTTATAACATGCATGAATATGCAATGAATTGTATGTATGAATGAATGAGATATATGAAGTGTTAGAAGTAGAAGTTACATTATTGTTGAATAACAATTGTTGTAATCCTATCCCCTATCCCCAATCTTTGAAAGAAAATGAAATTTTATTCTCCTCCCTCTTTCTTTGTATGAATATACAACTGTCATGATTGAAACTCACCTTAATTGTTTAAAGAAGATAAAATTGGAAATGTGTGCATAAAATGAACCACTTAGGCAGACTGCATAACAACCTAGGTTATTTTTCTTTGGTATACCCAAGTAGAGGCCAAATTTTGATTTGAGTGAGGCGAATGGCTCATACCTAACTTCCCGAACCCATCTCTAAAGGGATGACGGCAGTTTGGGTCCTAAGGCAACGGATCGGATTGCAACCATTCATTCCTAATTGGATAATTGGGTGGCGAATCCATTTTTCCAGTATGTTTTTGGCTCATTTGTGTTCTCTTACGTCTCAGAAGTGGTTTTGACACAATGTCGTGGTTGCAAATGCTTTGGTAGAATGAAAGCCCCATCCATAGTGGTAATTCCACTATGGATATGAGAAGTTGATTCTGACTAGGTTCCAAAATTCTAACAACTTATGTTGATATTTTGAGTTCTTGCATCACTGCACTTTGCACACAATAAGCACGAACTACCTAAACTAGCTGTGTGGTATTGGCATTAGAAGTCCTTGGCTCCATTCGACCCTTAGATGACTCATGTTGGTGTTATCACCTTTGAGCATATGCTATTGAATTGGTATAAAAGGAAACCAACCCAAAGGGGCATCTCTCACTCAAAGAAGCCCAGTCCATTAGACTCTTAAGACTCAAGCCCATATAAATGAACCTAGAAATTTTCAATGGGATGAATATCCAAAACCCATGTTGAAATGCATATGCATGGATGTAAATTCCACATGATTAGAATAACATCAGCTCAAACCTCATGGAACCGTGAACGAATGCCATATGTTAAATCATTGATAAGCATAAAAACTTGGAACATGTACCATTAGTTAAGGTTATCATGACATTTAGAAGTCATGTTATGATAATCATGGAGAATCTAACATCAACTTGAATGTTAGAATTAGGAGAGAGAATCTTGTATTCTCACATCCCATGATGATGACTTAGGAAGGAGGCCAAAAGTCCTAGGAAAAGAGACTCAACCTCACGTGTGTGGGAGAAATAAGGTTGGAAGGTTGAAAGTATGTTCGTGCCCCTGTATGAGCATGCATCATATCATGCATACATGTATGCATGCATGGCATTGATAACTTTGTTTGGCAGCCATCATAGCTTGGGTCAAACAAGGTGGTTGTTTGAGAAGACAAGAAGAACCAATCATGGTTGCACCCAACAACAACAATCAAGAGATGAGAGCCGATGTGACCGCACTTCAATAACAAATGGCCCAACTCATCGAAATTCTATGAAATGGGCCTAACCTTATGAACCAACCTCTACCCAAAGGTAATGATGGTGATGAGGGTGAGACTATCCAAGGTAGAGATAATGTGAAAGGCCCAGATAACCAATATGAGCCTGAATCAGTCAGGCAGTTGGCCAAAGACATGGAGAAGGTCAAATCTCTCTTGAAGAAGAAAGGACTAAAAAGAGTCGAAGATGTAGATGATATCTTGCTCATTCTTGACAAGGATTTGCCTCTAAAGTTTTGCATGCTAGATTTGCCCAAGTTCAATGTAGAGGGTAATTCGAAGACATATTTGAGACAATATGCTGCTGCCATGGCCATCACTCCTTTGTCAAAGCAGTACATCTTGAAGTATTTCATGCTATCCTTGGAAGATGATACAGTAGGATGGTATCATAACCTTCCCAAGGGAGTTCAAGAAGATTAGGAGGAATTATCTGAACATTTCATGGAACAATATCGCCACATTATCCAACTAAGGTTAACATTAAAGGATTCGGAGATGACTCGCTAAAAACCCAAAGAGACTTTTTTGGCGTACATAGTCCGTTAGAGGGTCAAATTAGCAAAGATAACCACAAGGTCTGCAGAGAAAGACCAGGTTTGTATGGTGATCAATGAAGTCCATGTCTTCATCAATGATAGACTGTGGGCTTTCTAATCAAAACATTTGAAGACTTGGACGATTTAGGCATCCGAATAGAAGATTTGGAGGCGAGGTAGAAGAAAAGTAATAATAGTTATCCTAGAAGAAATCAAGGGTAGTATCATCAAGCTAGTAGGTCTAGCACTAAACAGGTTGAGGTGAAAGTGATTGCCCAACAAAGGAAATTTAGTCGTTTGGGAAGACTTTTATCAAAGATTTTTGCAAGATCAAAAGCTGAAGGGATCTTGCAGCCATTACCACCAAGAGAGCTTCCAAATCCATTGCCAAGGAATTTGAGGCATTATGACAAGTATGAGCTCCACCAAATGACCAGTCACAAGACTGATGATTGCACTCATCTTTGCTATCAGATTCAAGACTTGATAGACAAAGGTCAAATTCTCGATCTGGAGTTAAAAGAGCACAACATGAGAAGTAACTCACTACCCAATTTCAACCCGGTATCTCCTCCAACGACCAATATGATTGGGTCAGGCTTGACTGAGGAAAAAATGATGAATTCTTTTGAAGAAAAGGGTGGATCTAGTAGGGTCAAGAGAGCCAAGAGTAGGGAGAAGACCAAACTTAAGCAACAAGAAGGGTCCATTAGAAAGGTTGCCACAAAGAAGAAGTCCAAGGTAAATGAACCGAAAGAAGATGGGCCCAAGGGGATCATTAAAAGGATGAAAGAAGAGCCCATTCCTTTGGCAGCCTAGATTTTCACTAAAAAGGTGAATAGTCCAACATTGCAGTGAAAGGGACCAAGTGAAGTTTGGAGCCCAAATTTGTATGCCTTAGTGACCATGAGGAAGAGGAACAAGAAAAAGAAGATAAAGAAGAAGTTGAGGTGGAAGATAAAGAAGCATCCACCAAGAAGAAGTCTACACCAATAGGTGTCTTTTCCAAGAAGTGGATGGTTAGAAAAGTGATTGGAAGAGGCCCAGCACCTAGAAGACTTAAAGCGAAGAAAGGTGGGAAGTGAGGTGAGAGCCTTGTGAGAAGAGAAAGCCTGCCTAGAAGGTGCAACAAAGTGAGAGTCATGGGTATTTGGATGACATTCCTAAAGTTAAGACCTTTCAAAAATTTTGGGCTAACTTTAGTAGTGATGAGGAAGAGCAAGTAAGAGTGAAGGGAGAAACACTTAAGGGTTCTCAATGAGAATTGTTAGCCCTAAGGCTACATGATAATTTTGATGATAACAATACACATTGATTAATTGAGATTTACTAACATGTTTGTTTATGTGCAAGAGTAAGATCATTGAAATAATTTTAAAATCAAGAAGAGGCTTATTAAAATGAAGTGTTGAAGCTAAGGAGAAGACTACATGTTAAAGGCACCAAATTTTAAGAACAAGGATTGACTCAAGGAATGTGACACATGAGCAATGTTCAATCAATTGGTCATATATATCTCTACAAATATCCAAATGACATGATTCTTAAGCCTTTGGAAAGCTTACTCAATTTATAACATTTCATATGTTTTAATGAAATTCAAAGTTCAAGTGCAAGGTTGTCCAAATCATCATGCAAGTTGAAAGACAAATGGAAGCAGCTGACATGAGCACCGAATACTCATTTGGACATATCTTGAGCTAGAAAAATCAAAATGACTTGATTCTTGTGGCATTGGAAAGATGACTTAATGAAGAACATTTCATATGTTTGAAAAAAATTCAAATTTCAAACAGAAGGCCGACATAATTGACATGCAATTCGGTGGACTGACACAAAGAAGAAAAATCAACTCACATGAGCACCGAATGGTGTTTTGACCATATCTTAAGATAGAGATATTCAAATGCTTTGATTCTTAATGTTTTGGAAATATTATTCAAATATTCAGATCTTTCATGTTTTGAAGAAATTCAAATTTCAAATGGAATGCTGATATAATTATCATTCAATTTGGTGGACTGACACAAGAAAGAAAAATCAAGTCACATGAGCACCAAATGGTTTTTTGGCTATATCTTGAGCTACAGATATCCAAATGACTTGATTCTTAATGAGTTGGAAAGCTTATTTAAATTTTCAAATCTTTTATTTTTTGCAGATTTTCAAATTTCAAACGGAACATTGACAAAAATGGAAGACAAGATTACAGTTTTTATGGTGGGTAGAAAATTTGGAGTTGGTGTCTTCACTTGATTAAGTTCATCTCATCTGCCTATAAAAGGAGCCATTCTCCCATGCATTCAAGTAGGGCAAGAGAAGCATTTTATCAAGCAAAAAGCAAGAGAAATATCAAGTCTAGAGAGCTTTTATATTATTTATCTACTCTTTGAAGAGAGTTATACTTTTGTTGTAAAAATTATCTTTGTTCTTGTATTGTGGTGAGAGTGAGATATGATTGTAAAGGATAATAGTTATCCTTGAGAGAACTCTTGTTGTGTGTTATCAAGAGTTGAAGAAAGTTGCCTTGGTTAGGTTGTTCATCAAGAAGAACTCTTGGTGTGGTGTTATCAAGAGTTGAAGAAAGTTGCCTTGGTGAGGTTGTTCATCAAGAAGAACTCTTGTGTGGTGTTATCAAGAGTTGAAGGAAGTTGCCTTGGTGAGGTTGTTCATCAAGAAGAACTCTTGGTGTGGTGTTATCAAGAGTTAGAAGAAAAAGTCTTGGTGAGGTTGTTCATCAAGCAAGTTGTAAAGATTTCTACAACTTAGTGGAAAGCTTAGCTCGTGGAGCTAGGAGCCCGTGGAAGTAGGCAAGGTTTGCCGAACCACGTAAATTGAGTTTGCACTCTCTCTATCCCTATCTCTTTATATTTACTTGCACTTGTGATTGTTCTTTATTGATATTCTCTTGATTGCATTCTATTTTCATCTTCTTCACCTTTATTCTCAAAGAAAGAGTTAAATAATTTTGATCTTTAAAGAAAAGTTTTACAAATCCGTTTTGATAAATAAAAACCCAATTCACCCCCCCTCTTGGGTTGCCATACCTGGGTCAACAAGTGGTATCAGAGCAAGGTTGCTCAATTTTTTAAATCTTAATCGATTTTTGAGCTATGACAACTTTTAATTAAACTTCATATGTTGAGGGACTTTCTATCTCTAGACCTCCATTTTTAAATGGAAGTGATTACTCTTATTGGAAAACTAGAATGAGTATTTTCTTGAAATCTTTTGATTATGATTTGTGGTCTATTGTTTGGAAGGACCTTTTGTTCCTACCAAAATTGAAAATGGGGAATGCATGCTTAAAGAACCTAAAGAGTTTAGTGAAGATGATAAAAAGAAATTGAGTTTGAATGCTAAAGATATGAATGTGTTGTATTGTGCTCTAGATAGAAATGAGTTTAATAGAATATCTACTTGTTCTACGGCACAAGAAATATGGCACACACTTGAAGTAACTCATGAAAGAACTAGTCAAGTTAAAGAATCCAAAATTAGTATGCTAGTTCATAGTTATGAGCTTTTTAAGATGAAATCGGATGAAGCAATTTCTGAAATGTTTACTAGATTTACGGATATTATTAATAGTTTGAAATCTCTTGGTAAATCTTATTCTAATGTTTAAATGGTGAGAAAGATTCTTAGGTGTCTACCAAAATCTTGGGAGCCAAAGGTGACGGCAATTCAAGAAGCAAAGGACCTCACCAAACTACCATTAGAAGAACTTATAGGTTCTCTCACGACTCATGAAATCACCTTGAAGGAGAATGAAGAAGATTTCAAGAAAAAGAAAAATATCGTTTTCAAATCTTCAAAAAAAGAAGATGATGAGTTCGACGATGAAGGAGATGATGAAGATCTTGCATTCATTACAAGAAAGCTAAAAAGGATGATTAGAAGAAACCAAGGATTGAAGAAGAATTCTAGAAGGGAGTACAAAGGGCAAAGCTCAAAGCAAGATAAGAAAAATGATCAAGTCATTTGCTATGAGTGCAAGAAAACGGGACATGTAAAGATGGATTGTCCTTACTTCAAGAGTCAAAACAAGAAATCCAAAGCAATGAAAGCCACAAATTGGGATGATAGTGAAGCTAGCTCCACTGAAGAAGAAGATTGCGAAGTGGCAAACATGTGTTTCATGGATTTAAGCGAAGATGAGGTAAGTATTCTAAACTATGATCCTAAACTTTCATAT
>SNVD02013121.1:0-76511 GCA_013180625.2 Boswellia sacra
ATTCGCAAAGTTTTGATTAAGAAAGTCTTAGTTGTTACAACATGACATTTAAAAGTAAAATTAGAGCTTCAACTTGCAATTATACGTGGACTTGTAACACAGAATGATAAACTTGTAAAATCTAATGTTAACATGTAAAATACAATATGAAATTTGCAATAAGGTTAACCAAGAATGTAACAAGGAGCATCAAAGTTGTAACATGACACCTAAAACTAGAAAAATTAAACCTTCAACTTACAATTATATGTAGCTTTGATGATAAACTTGTAAAACTCAACGTTAACTTATAAAATAAACATAAAAGTTGTAACAAGGTTATTCAAGATGGTAACAACGAACATAAAAGGTGCAACATGAGACCTAAAACTAGTAAAATCAAAACTTCAACTTGCAATCATACGTCATCTTGTAATACGGAACAATAAACTTGTAAAACCTAACGTTAACTTGTAAAATACAACATGAAACTCGTAATAAGGTTAACCAAGGTTGTAACAAGGAACATAAAAGTTGCAACATGACACCTAAACATAGTAAAATCAAACCTTGAACTTGCAATCAAACGTTTGTGGTTTGTGCGATGTAAAAATGGAAGGATGGGTTAGCCCTAAGGTCATGATGTAATTGTGATGCATAACAAAAACAATACACATTGATTAATTGAGATTTACTAACATGTTTATTTATGTGCAAGAGTAAGATCATTGAAATAATTGTTAAAATCAAGAAGAGGCTTATTAAAATGAAGTATTGAAGCTAAGGAGAAGACTACATGTTAAAGGCACCAAAGTTTAAGAACAAGGTTTGATTCAAGGAATGTGTCACATGAGCAATGTTCAATCAATTGGTCATATATTTATATACAAATGTCCAAATAATGTGATTCTTAAGCCTTTGGCAAGCTTACTCAATTTATAACATTTCATATGTTTCAAAGAAATTCGAATTTCAAGTGTAAGGTTGTCCAAATCATCATGCAAGTTGAAAGACAAATGGAAGCAGCTGACATGAGCACCGAATCCTCTTTTGGACATATCTTGAGCTAGAAAAATCAAAATGACTTGATTCTTATGGCATTGGAAAGAGGAATTAATGAAGCACATTTCATATGTTTCAAAGAAATTCAAATTTCAAATGGAAGGCCGACATAATTGACATGTAATTCGGTGGACTGACATAGAGAAGAAAAATCAACTCACACGAGCACCGAATGGTGTTTTAGCCATATCTTAAGATAGAGATATTAAAATGCTTTGATTCTTAATGTTTTGGAAAGCTTATTCAAATACAAATATCTTTTATTTTTTGAAGAAATTCAAATTTCAAACAGAAGGCTGACATAATACACATGCAAGTCGGTCGGAATGACACGATGGAAGAAAAATCAAGTCAACATGCAGCACGAATGGGGTTTTGGACATATCTTGGAGCTACAGATTATCCAAAATGAATTTGGTTCTTAAGCGTTGTGGAAAAAAGCCTTATTTCAATTGTGCAAATCTTTTATGTTTTTCAGATTTTCAAATTTCAAACGAAACATTGACCAAAATGGCAGACAAGATTACGGTTTTTATGGTGGGCAAAAAATTTAGAGTTGGTGTCTTCACTTGTTCAAGTTCATCTCATTTGCCTATAAAAGGAGCCATTCTCCCATGCATTCAGCAAGACAAAGAGAAAAGAATCCAGCAAGCCACAAATAAGAGAAATATCAAGTAAAGAGCTTTTATATTCTTCATCTACTCTTTGAAGAGAGTTGTACTTTTATTGTAAACAATTTTCTTTGTTCTTGTATTGTGGTGAGAGTGAATTCTTCTTGTAAAGGATAGTTGTTATCCTTGAGAGAACTCTTGGTGTGTGTTATCAAGAGTTGAAAGAAGTTGCCTTGGTGAGGTTATTGATCAAGAAGAACTCTTGGTGTGGTGTTATCAAGAGTTGAAGAAAAATCCTTGGTGAGGTTGTTCATCAAGAAGAACTCTTGGTGTGGTGTTATCAATGGTTGAAGAAAGTTGCCTTGGTGAGGTTGTTCATCAAGAAGAACTCTTGGTGTGGTGTTATTAAGAGTTGAAAGAAAAAGTCTTGGTGAGGTTGTTCATCAAGCAAGTTGTAAAGCTTATCCTACAAAACTTAGTGAAACGCTCATTCATATTTAGCATCGTGGAGCTAAGCTAAGGAGCCAGTGGACTTGCTAGGGCAAGGTTACTGCCGAACCACGTAGAATTGAGTTTGCACTGCTCTCCTATCCCTTTACTCTCTTTAATTACTTGCACTTGGTGATTGTCTCCAAGTATTAGTATTATGTTTGTATTGAATCTTTGATAAATTCTAATTTCATCTTCTTCACCTTTATTCTTAAAGAAAGAACGGGAACTAATGATTTTGATTTTTTCAAGGAAAAGTTTTACAAATCAGGTTTTGATTAAAAAAAAACACAAATTCCCACACCCACCTCCTTGGGTTGCCAACCGAGGTCAACAAGTCCTGGTTATGCCAGAGGCAAAAGGTTGATCATTTTTTTAAATCTTAACCGAGTTTGAGCTATGGCAACTTTTAATTCAACTTCATATGTTGAGGGACTTTCTATCTCTAGACCTCCATTTTTTAATGGAAGTGATTACTCTTATTTGAAAACTAGAATGAGTATTTTCTTGAAATCTTTTGATTATGATTTGTGGTCTATTGTTTTGGAAGGACCTTTTGTTCCTACCAAAAGTGAAAATGGGGAATGCATGCTTAAAGAACCTAAAGAGTTTAGTGAAGATGATAAAAAGAAATTGAGTTTTAATGCTAAAGCTATGAATGTGTTATATTGTGCTCTGAGATAGAAATGAGTTTAATAGCATATCTACTTGGTCTACGGCACAAGAAATATGGCAAACACTTGAAGTAACTCATGAAGGAACTAGTCAAGTTAAAGAATCCAAAATTAGTATGCTAGTTCATAGTTATGAACTTTTTAAGATGAAACCGGATGAATCAATTTCTGAAATGTTTACTAGATTTACGGATATTATCAATAGTTTGAAATCTCTTGGTAAATCTTGTTCTAATATTGAAATGGTGAGAAAGATTCTTAGGTGTCTACCAAAATCTTGGGAGCCAAAGGTGACGGCAATTCAAGAAGCAAAGGACCTCACCAAACTACCATTAGAAGAACTTATGGGTTCTCTCATGACTTATGAAATCACCTTGAAGGAGAATGAAGAAGATTTCAAGAAAAAGAAAAATATCGCTTTCAAATCTTCAACAAAAGAAGATGATGAGTCCGACGATGAAAGAGATGATGAAGATCTTGCATTCATCACAAGAAAGTTAAAAAGGATGATTAGAAAGAACCAAGGATTCAACAAGAATTCTAGAATGGATTGTCCATACTTCAAGAATCAAGACAAGAAATCCAAAGCAATGAAAGCCATAAATTGGGATGATAGTGAGGCTAGCTCTACCGAAGAAGAAGATTGTGAAATGGCAAACATGTGCTTCATGGCTTTACAAGAAGATGAGGTAAGTATTCTAAATTATGATCCTAGGCTTTCATATGATGAATTACTTGAAGCATTTCAAAATTTACATGTGCAAGTTGATAAACAAAATTCAAAAATCAATGCTTTCAAAAAGAAGTCAAAAGTAATGTTATCTCAATTAGAAGAGTTGGTGGAAATAAATGAAGCCTTAGAAAATGAAAATGAAATTTTAAAGCAAAAAGATTTTGAAAGTTTGGAAAATCAAATACATTTATTAAAAACTGAAAATGAGATTTTAAAACAAAAGGATTTTGATAAATTAGAGAAAGAAAATGTTATTTTGAAAAAGGAAAATAATGACTTGAGAAATATTGTTGATGGTTTTACAAAAAGCACAAAAAATTTGAATTCTATGTTACAAAACCAAAGGTGTGTTTTTGATAAAAGAGGGTTAGGATATAAAACTCATAAAAATCAAAAGTGTTTTAAAAACTATTTTGTTCATACATCTTCTAGGAATAATCCTAATCATTCATGTATTTATTGTGGAAGAAAATGACACAAAGTGCATTTTTGTTATATTAAGAGAAATCCTAATTTGAAACAAATATGGGTTCCAAAAAGTACTATAACTAACCCCCAAGGACCCAAGAACATTTGGGTACCAAAAAGTTTCTCTTTGAATGTTGATTATAGAAATAGAAACAAAAGAGTGGCAAACACAAGTGTTACTTAGATAGTGGATGCTCAAGGCATATGACCGAAGATGCCTCCAAGTTCTCAAGATTAATCATAAAAAAAAAGGAGGATATGTGACCTTCGGTGATAATGCCGAAGGAAGGGTAATTGGACATTGTGATATTGGTAACCCTTCTTCACCTATTATTGAAAATGTTTTGCTTGTTAATGTTTTGAAACATGATTTGATTAGCATTAGTCAATTATGTGATAGGGATATTGTTGGTGCTCTGAGCCTAATAGATGTGTGATTAAGGATGTTAGTAACAATAAGACATTATTTGTTGGTAATAGATGTGGTAACATTTATACAATTGATATTGATGTTAATGATCATGTAGAAAATTGTTTCATTGTTAATCATGATACTTGGTTATGGCATATAAGATTTGTGATGCTTGTCAATTTGGAAAACAAGTGAGAATTTTTTTAAACAAAAGAAATTTATTTCAATAAATAAACATCTACGATTACTTCATTTGAATTTTTTTTGGACCATCAAGAACTTAAAGCCTTGGTGGAAAGTATTATGTTTTTTTATCGTGGATGATTATTCAAGATTCACTTGGGTGTTATTCTTGAAAACTAAAAATGAGGCCACACAAGCTTTTTCAAAATTTGCAAAAAGAGTCCAAAATCAAAAAGGGTATTCTATTGTGTCCATTAGGAGTGATCATGGTGGTGAAGTAGACAATGTTGCATTTGAAAATCTTTGTGATGAAAATGGTTTTGAGCATAATTTTTTCCTCACCTAGAACTCCACAACAAAATGGTGTTGTTGAAAGGAAAAATAGGACTATCCAAGAAATGGCTAGGACCATGTTACTTGAAAATAATTTGTCAAAATATTTTTGGGGCCGTTAATACCGCATGCTTTATAATCAATAGAGTCCATATTAGAGCTTTAATAAAGAAAACTTCTTATGAACTTTGGAAAGGAAGAAAACCCAACATTGGATTTTTTAAAGTTTTTTGATGTAAATGTTTTATTTTAAACACCAAGGATAACCTTGAAAAATTTGATGCAAAAGCCGATGTTGGAATTTTTGTTGGCTATTCCAACCATAGTAAAGCATATAGAGTTTTTAACAAAAAGACTCTTACTATGGAAGAATCTATGCATGTTGAATTTGATGAAACTAATGTGATTTCTTCAAAGAATTTAGATGATGATATTGTTGAGGTAGAAAGGCAAATCAAGGAATCAAGGCTTGATGAAAAGAGCCAAGATGAATTACAATTTCAATAAGAAAAGCTTGAGGAAGTAAATGATTCTTCCCAAAAATTACCAAAGGAATGGAGGTACGCAAAAGCTCACCCTAAAGATCTCATTATTGGTGAACCATCACAAGGTATGAAAACTAGATCTTCTTTTAGGAACTTTTGTAATCATTTTGCATCTGTCTCTCAATTTGAACCAAAATCTTTAAAAAAAAAAAACCAAAAATGACGAAAGTTAGATTTTGGCTATGCAAGAACAATTGAACCAATTTGAGAGAAATCAAGTTTGGGAATTAGTCCCTAGACCCAAATATTACTAAACCCCTTAGTCAAAATAGATTTTGCATAATTAAAAGAGAATTAGGCATGTTGGATATATCTTAATTTTGCTTTTATATGATTATCTTTGAATGGTAGCATATGTTAAGGGGGAGAATATATTTAGGGGGAGTAGTTAATTGATTACATTTTTTTGATGATAACAAAAAGGGGAGAAATTGTTGGATTGCTTATATTCATAACAAGTGCCATTTTTTTTGTTTATTCTTGATTTTATTTTCATTCTTTATTTTAGATATTATTTGAAAGCAATCAATGGTTTGTCATCATCAAAAAAGGGGAGAATGTTAGCCCTAAGGCTACATGATAATTTTGATGATAACAATACACATTGATTAATTGAGATTTACCAACATGTTTATTATGTGCAAGAGTAAGATCATTGAAATAATTTTAAAATCAAGAAGAGGCTTATTAAAATGAAGTGTTGAAGCTAAGGAGAAGACTACATGTTAAAGGCACCAAAGTTTAAGAACAATGTTTGATTCAAGGAATGTGACACATGAGTAATGTTCAATTAATTGGTCATATATTTCTCTACAAATGTCCAAATAATGTGATTCTTGAGCCTTTGGAAAGCGTACTCAATTTATAACATTTCATATGTTTTAAAGAAATTCAAATTTCAAGTGTAAGGTTGTCCAAATCATCATGCAAGTTGAAAGACAAATGGAAGCAGCTGACATGAGCACTGAATACTCTTTTGGTCATATCTTGAGCTAGAAAAATCAAAATGACTTGATTCTTATGGCATTGGAAATAGGACTTAATTAAGAACATTTCATATGTTTTTAAGAAATTCAAATTTCAAATGGAGGGCCGACATAATTGACATGCAATTCGGTGGACTGACACAGAGAAGAAAAATCAACTCACATGAGCACCGAATGGTGTTTTGGCCATATATTAAGATAGAGATATTGAAATGCTTTGATTCTTAATGTTTTGGAAAGCTTATTCAAATATGAAGATCTTTTATGTTTTGAAGAAATTCAAATTTCAAACAGAAGGCTGACATAATACACATGCAAGTCGGTAGACTGACACATGGAAGAAAAATCAAGTCACATGAGCACCGAATGGTGTTTTGGCCATATCTTGAGCTACAGATATCCAAATAACTGGTTCTTGATGCGTTGGAAAGCTTATTCAAATGTGCAGATCTTTTATGTTTTTCATATTTTCAAATTTCAAACGAAACATTGACAAAAATGGCACAAAAGATTACGGTTTTTATGGTGGGCAGAAAATTTGGAGTTGGTGTCTTCACTTGATTCAAGTTCATCTCATTTGCCTATAAAAGGAGCCCTTCTCCCATGCATTCAGCAAGACAAAGAGAAAAGAATCCAGCAAGCCACAAATAAGAGAAATATCAAGTAAAGAGCTTTTATATTCTTCATCTACTCTTTGAAGAGAGTTGTACTTTTATTGTAAACAATTTTCTTTGTTCTTGTATTGTGGTGAGAGTGAATTCTTCTTGTAAAGGATAGTTGTTATCCTTGAGAGAACTCTTGGTGTGTGTTATCAAGAGTTGAAAGAAGTTGCCTTGGTGAGGTTGTTCATCAAGAAGAACTCTTGGTGTGGTGTTATCAAGAGTTGAAGGAAGTTGCCTTGGTGAGGTTGTTCATCAAGAAGAACTCTTGGTGTGGTGTTATCAAGAGTTGGAAGAAAAAGTCTTGGTGAGGTTGTTCATCAAGCAAGTTGTAAAGATTTCTACAACTTAGTGGAAAGCTTAGCTCGTGGAGCTAGGAGCCCGTGGACGTAGGCAAGGTTTGCCGAACCACGTAAATTGAGTTTGCACTCTCTCTATCCCTTTCCTCTTTACATTTACTTGCACTTGTGATTGTTCATTATTATTATTCTTTTGATTGCATCTTTGATAAATTCCAATTTCATCTTCTTCACCTTTATTCTTAAAGAAAGAGTGAACTAATTTTGATTTTTTCAAGAAAAGTTTTACAAATCCGTTTTGATAAATAAAAACCCAATTCACCCCCCCTCTTGGGTTGCCATACCTGGGTCAACAGAAAAGTGTACCTTTGTCTTTATCATTGTGAATGTCCATCCCCAATTTCCTCTTAGCCTACCCCGAGTCCTTCATATCAAACTTAATCTGCAGCAACTCCTTCAAGTCTTGAACTTTTAAGATTGCTCTACTGGCTATGAGCATATCATCAACATAAAAGAGCAAGTAAACCATATCCAGACATGTAGTTCCGCTATAGTAAACACAACTATCATAGGAACTCCTCGAGAAACCCTTACCCATAATGAATGTATCAAACCGAAGATACAACTGTCTAGAACTTTGCTTCAAACTATACAATGATTTTTTCAACAAGCAAACACAGTGTTCTTTACCTAGAAGTTCAAATCCCTCAGGCTAGCTCATGTAGATCTTCTTCTAACTTACCAAGCAAGAACGCAATTTTGACATCCATCTGCTTAAGTTCAAGATCAGAACATGCTGTAAGTGATAGAAGAACCCTGATTGACTTGTGTTTCACCACCAGAGAAAAGATTTCATTATAGTCAATCCCTTCACACTGTGTAAAACCGTTAGCCACTAGCCTAGCCTTGTATCTAGGCTTCTCACACGACAACCCTTCCTTGCGTTTGAATATCCATTTACAACCAACAAACTTTTGCTTTTCTAGCTTCTCTACAATCTCTCATGTCTTATTCTTCTTCAAGGAATTAATTTCCTCTAACATTGCCTCTTTCCACTGGATGGACTCATCACAATTCATGACATCAAGGTATGTAAGTGGCTCATTCGTATCAATCACATCAGCCATATTTAAAACACAAGCCACAAAGTCAGAGTGCTTATATCTTTTTGGAGGTCTCATCTACCTTCTTTTTTTGTCCCTCGCCAGTGTATAACCTGGCTCTGGTGGTTATTGCTGCTCAGCCTCAGGTGTATCCTTAATCACTTGCTGACAAACAACACTTACAGGCTCTACCTCAAAACCAACAGTTTGCGACTTTAAGCCAGTCGCCTCAGATTTATCTGTCTTAGAAACTCCACCATGTTACACAATTAATCCCGGAATTTCATCTTCATTAAAGACGACATCTCTGCTAGTGATTGGTTTTGACACTCCCTGAGTCATGTACCATAATCTATAGCCTTTAGTACCTTTGGGGTAGCCTACTAAGAAACATTTCAATGTTCTAGGCTTTAACTTCCCATCATTCACGTATGCATACGCTGTGCAACCAAAAACTCTTAAGTTGTCATAGTTCGCTGGTCTACCATACCACACCTGATTAGGTGTTTTACAATCGATAATTGTAGAAGGGTTTCTATTAACCAAATAAGCTGTCGTACTTATAGCTTCTGCCCAGAACTTTTTTCCCAGTCTTGCATTAGAGAGCATGCATCTAACTCTGTCCACCAAAGTCCTATTCATTCTCTCGGCTAAGCTATTTTGTTGGGGTTTTTATGCCTCACAATCCTATGTTCTTTACATTAAGAATCAAAGTCATGACTACAAAACTCAAGCCCATTGTCTATCATAAGGTTCTTTACCCTTTTACTGTCTGAGTTTCTATAAGCTTTTTTCACTGTCTAAATTTTTCAAAAGGGTCATTCTTATGTTTCAACAAGTAAATCCACAATTCCTAAAATAATCATTAATCAAGAATAAGAAATACCTGTTACCATCATGTGGCGGCTTGCTAGCTGGACCCTAGAGATCTAAAAACACATAATCAAAGTGCCCTTTTTAGTATGAACACCCGTTAAGAAATATAGTTGACATTGCTTCCCAAAGATACAGTGCTTGCAAAACTCAAGCTTACTCACTTGGTTACCATAGTAAAAACCTTGATTGCTCAGTTCGTTCAAACCTCTCTCACTAATATGACCGAGCCTTTTATGCCAAAGCTTGTTTTATCCCTATCAAATGCTTCTCCGACTGCTAGTTCACTAGTTAGGACTTCTCCTTGCAACACATACAAACCATTATGAATCTTGGCTTTCCATGACAACTAATACTCCTTTAGTCACACGTAATATCCCAGATGATGCCTCGTACTCATAACCTATTTTATCCAACATGCCCAAGGAAATCAAGTTCCTCTTTAACCCAGGAAGATGCCTCACTTCCTTCAAAATTTTGATAGTCCCATCAAGCATCCTAAATATGATACAATCGATTCTTACTACATTACAAGCTACATTATTCCCCATTAGTATTTTTCCCTCCATGAACTAACTGATAAGAAGTAAAAAATTCTCTTTTAGGACACATGTGGAATGTGCAATCTAAATCAAGAATCCACTCACCATTAGATCTTATGTCGGACATTGTCAAAACCTGTGCACTCTCATAGTCTGATGTTGATGCCACAGTTGCATCACTATCCAAAACTCCCTTCTCCTTTTTTTCTTCCAATCAGGACAATCACGCCTAAAGTGACCCTCTTTTTTATAGTGAAAACATCATTTCCCTTGCTTGTATTTCGACTTTGATCTCGACTTGCCATTGTCCTTTTATTCTCTCTTCTCAGATCGATCCCTCGTTGTCAAACCCCTCCCCCATTATTTTTTATTTTTCTCTCAGTCCTAGTCTCAAGCTCCCTAGATCTCAGAGCCCCAAGTCTATTATCCAAATCAAGACTATCTCTGCCATATTTAATGACAGACTTAGCCTCCCTAAAATCATATGGTAGAGAGTTCAAGAGAATAACCACTTGGCACTACAACAGGGAAGACTATTTACGGCGGGCCAAAACCGTCGTAAAAACAACCCAGTAAAAGCTTTTACGTGGTTTTGGCCCGTCGTAAATAGTCTTTTAGGGCAGTTTAGCTGTTCGACACAAAAACAAACGACGAAACAGGATAGGCAATTACCACACCTTTTTACAGCGGTTTTGTGTCCGCCGTAAAAACTCAAATATTTGCGACGAACAAGAAACCGCCGTAAAAAGTCACAAAACTGCCGTAAAAAGTTTTTTATACAATTTTTGTATAACTGTCGTGAGTTGATGGGAAACCGCCGTAAATAGTTAAGAAAATTTTTTTGCGTCGACCAAGAAACCGCCGTAAATAGTTAGCAAAAATTTTTCAAGGTTTCACTGCTTGTGCTATTCTATATTTATTTGGTGTTTACAAAATAATTAACCTGTCTCAGAAAAATGTTTTAATAATTTTATAATCATTCATTCAATGAATATAATGAAATCAAATCAATTACAAAAATATCTCATATAATGGTTCAATCATAATCCAAGAAAACCAAATATAACACAATCATCATCTACACTATTCAATATTTATAATCAAACAGTTAAACAACATGTCAATTAGATAGTTCAACAACCTTCACATAGTTTAATCATATGATAAGTAAATTTACATAAAACTTGGTAAACAAAATTATCCATGTTTTGCCTTAGACGTAGCCTTCATACCAGCATCCCCATAATTATCCTCTTCAAAATCGCCATTGGGTGATAACTCACCCTCTTCTTTTTCAATTTTAGAGGGCCCAATAGATTCTTCATGATATTTATTAACCTTAGCACCATCTTTAAAAACTCCACTAGCTAATGGAGCAGGTTTTACAAGATCACCACCCTGAGAAACCAATTACATATTAACATCAGAACGCAAAAGTAAATAACCCATATAAAAAAATGAAACATATGATCAAGATAATCATAAACAAAATATACAAGGTTGAAGATTCTGAAAAATTAATTCAGATAAGATGCAAAACCTTAAATTTGATGGCATTATTGGCCAAAAAGTAGAGTGCAGTAATCTGACTTCATTATTTTAAAAATTAAATTAAATTAAAAAAAATTATGTCGCATGGTCAGCCAATAATAAAAAATATCTAATGTTGATCAATTAAATTAGTTTGGTCGGTATCAGTCACATCTGCAAATATCTGGCATTGTTTAATTCCCTTTTTATGAAGCCCTCCAGAGTATCTCCCAGCAGCCAATATTAAATGAATGCAATAAACTAAATAAAGAAAAAACAACAAGTGCAGCTCTTTGGTTGTCAATATGTTTGCACTCTTGATATCTCTATGGATAACACCCTGTTCGTGAAGATAAACCAAGCCTTCCAAGACCTGTGTCATAATTACTATCATAGACTAATGAAACTTTAATTGCAATCACCAGAACAAAACTGGAACTAAACAATCTAACCTGAGCAATGTAAACTGCCACCAATGACTCTGGAAAAGGCCCAAACTTATTTGGCTTAATGATATTTGCAAGTGAGCCATTCTCCACATACCTATATCAAAGAAAAACTATCACATTAGCTTTTCAACAAAATTTCCTACAATACTATGTGCTTAAATTTACCATCCAAATAGCTCACTTACTCGAGAATTATGTGAAGGTGAGTCTTTGTCTCCAATGATCCAAGATATTTCACAATATTTTTGTGGTTCAGGTTCTGTAAGAAAGGGCTTATGTTTTAAATAGCACAAAAATCTAAAAAAATTTCACCATAACTCAATAAGAATATCTCTAAAGCTTAGTACAAATCCTTCAGAAGTAACACATGCAAGGTGCATCTTGATACTAAGGAAAGAATATGTCAGATTATAGCAATGAAAAGTAAAATAGGAATAAAGCTACCTTCAATAGATCAATCTCTTGCTGAAATGCCAACAAATCCCACAACGAAACCACGAATACAGGAAGATAGCAACTGGACAGCCAAGCTTAAACAGTGGTGTTAGAGACCAGAATCAACAAATTACTAAAAGAAAGTGTTCCTATGTACCAAACAAAAAACATTACAGCAAAATTTACTCACTAGCTCTATCAAGAATAACTAAAAGATTGCAGTCTATGCAAAATCCTATTTTATGCTTTAACTCCATCTGAAAATTGCAACCTTTAAGTATTTCAAGCAGATGACAGTACCTGTTCAAGATACCATAAGATAGATGACACTGTATGAAACCTCTGTTATACGAAATTTGAATTTCAAGCAGCCAGGTTCCAATTCTAGTTTTTATGAAAAAAAAAGAAACATAAACATTATGCTCCTTATGCATTAGTACCTTCAAAATGCTATTTCTTTTCCAGGCCTTACTGAGACATGAGAACCCATCACTATCATATGATGTATGCTTCTCTCCATATTGTTGTCAAGCAAATAAGAAGACCTATCCAAAGATGCATCAGATATTATTACTAACAGACAAAATCATTTTACAGTAAGCCCTTCAAAGTCCAAAATGCCTATAACAGAAGAGAATCCCTACCACTTGTCTACAGCTGTGACCCATATTTATCTGAACAACCAAAAATTACAACGGACTTTTAAAAAAATAGCCGATTTATCAAAAAAAGAATTGAATGCCAGGACCACTCCTCCGTGGACCAGCTTTGGTTGCTGTAAAGCACTGGAGGCCAAAAACTCTAGAACCCCAAAAAAAGCTGTTAGTAGTAGCGGTCGTCACATTTTTTTTTTGAAAAATTAGTTATAGTTTTAGTTATTTTTTTGAAAAATTAGTTATAAACATCCTTCAATAATACCAGGTTGTGAACAAGAATGTTAATAATAAATAATACTTTAATAAATGCCATTGTCCTAATTATATATGGAAACTCCATTTGCAAGCACTCATAAAGTTATCAAGTATCAAGCTACACCTTTATTCTCTTCAACTAATTGCCTAAATAAGAATTAAAAAGTTAAGGATAGAGAATATAATACAAGTAATTCTAAAATTTATTTAAGTGTAGTCAACTAGGAAGAAATCCTAAAATGCAATTAATCAAATTTAAGCCAAGAAACACACCAATTACTAAGAACTAGAATACTTAGTAACGAATAATATCTTGCATATAAATAATGGCAGTTTATGTTGCTTAATGGAGAGGATAAGTGATACAAATGAAGTAAATAGTGTTAGTTTCTTGGTGATTTGGTTATATCATAGGACTAAAAAGGTTCTGAGAGAATATTAATAAGTAGTTTATCAAGATTTTCTTTAGAATAGTTATATATGCTATGATATAATAGTTTATCTATTGTGAGCTGTACTCTAAGCATATTATCATCAACATGATTGACTTCTTCTATCCTGAATCTATGATGCAACATAGATGAGTATGCACAGCTGCAATAATTTGTATTTAAAGCTCTAATCAGATACAAAATGATTAAAATTTTTGTAGATGAATCAGTTGTATCTTTCAGATCTTTAAACATTTAAAAAAAACACCTACGATTGCACATAAATCTTCATGACATGGAGAAGTTTACTGAAAAGTTATACTGCAATCTAATTGCTTGTTATAACCTCAATTTTTCTTCTTACATACGCTAGTGATTAATTAAAATTTTCTTCTGTTAGGTCATGCAATTATTACTTTAGTCAATATACACTTTACCTCAAGCAAATAGAACAAAATATAATCATAATAGCTCAATGTTACCGTTTGAGAAGCACTATAACCATGACAAAATAACTTTTACTGTACACATGGATATTAGAAAGTATAACCCTATTAGAAGATATAAAACTAAATGGTCATGTAGTATCACGCCATCAAGCATAACATAGACAAAATAAATAATATTTTGTAGCGGACAATGTTAATAAATGCCATTAAAGCCATTGTCCTGCATTTCCTCACAAAGCTTTGACTATTTGTAAAGTAATAATTGTTTACTAATAACTATTAAAATAAACTTTATATATATATATATATATATATATATATAATAGTTGATGAACACTTAAATATGTATGTTTAATAAGAGTTTAGTTCATCATATTGCATTAATAGTGTCATTAAATTCCTCAATTTAAGCATATTTGTAGCATTTGTATCTTTGGAATTAATTCCTCTTAATTTTGGTTTTGTTACAGGTTTGGTAAAATGGGCATAACTTTCTATTTATAGATCAGAATGGTACAAATCTTAATGTTTTAGAAAGCTGATTCAATTGTCTACAAGATTGCATTTCACAAGTATCATCAAATTCGGGCTCTTAGTGGACCAAAATTGGGCTTGAAATGAACCCATCTACAGTCTCGGCCCAGTCTGACCAGGCCTCAGTATTTGGACCGTATCTCTCAAAATACGTATCCAAATTGTGCAAATCAATATGTTCTAGAAAGCTGAGAGAAATATCTACAACTTTGATGAAGACATGTGATTAAAATTCACAACATTTCGATGTCAAAATTGATGGTCAAAGTCGGTGCCTAATGATCCCAATTGTCAAAGATATTTACAACTAATATTTGACAATTATGCCCTTGTAATTTGACAAGTTTGCCCCTGGATGTATCTATAAATAGAGGTGCCTTGTGACCCATTAGGGCATCTTGGCCTTGGCTGGAACATTTTGGCTTTGGCTAGGATCTTGTATTGTGTTTTGTGTGTTTATGTTATTAATGAATTTCCTTTTTCTTGCATTTTATTTTCTTTCTATTATAATGTTCTTCTAATTTCTCTTTTGCTAAGGTGAAAGGGTGAAACCCTTGATATGAGAATAAGGATTCTCTAACCCTTAATATGTGCTTAATAATCTTAATCTTATAATGTTTATTCAATATGATTTATATTTAATTTCTTAATCAATCTTGACACCACTCGTAAAGTGGAGGTCTTGATCCATTGTCGACAATCCTTGGCACATCAAATGCTTGGATCCTTTCTAGATGATGTATGGTTCTTCCTTACCGACACAAATCTAGTTAGGAACCTTGATTTGTTGTAGACATATGATGATTGGCACATTGGATGCTTGAACCCATTTACAAGAAGTGGTATAAATATTGGTAATGAAACAAATATAATTCATATAACTAAAATGGGTTAATTATCCTTATTTGAAATATCAAGAGCGGATCCCCTAACCTTAGCCTTCATTGTTATTGTGTTAATTCCTCTTGTATTTTAATTATTCTATTGTTTATGAACTTTTTATTTTATTTACTATGGTAGGTTCTACCAACTTATGAAATTGTTCTTTAATTTACTATGGTTGGTTATACCACCTATTTCCATGGATGGTTTTACCTCCTCTTGCTTTTTGTTTTATATTTGAATGGTCGGTAATACCACCTACCATCTTACATACTTGTTGATATTATCATGTCACCTCTTTGAATCATCCATATCACATTTGTTTAGCTTATAATTTGTAACGCTTAAATTCCCTTCCTCGTGGATCGACCCCGGTCTCACCGGGTTTTATTACTTCGACACTCCTATACTTGGGAGATAATCCTTTTCCGGATGTGTCAATAGTTCACACAAACACATCTTGGTAAGCAACAATTGCTTAATCCCATTAATTTAATTACGAAAACTTTTAATTAAACAAAGTTCCTAGAACAAAATCAGCCTCAAATTATCATACATTGGCATTAAAGGATAGCTAAAAAAGAAAAAATTACACTTAAAGCATTAGAGCTAATTTCAATGACAAGTATAAATGCAAACGAAACAAAGATAAAAATTACAGTTTAATATATTAAAAGTTAAGTGAAATGGTTTGTACTCACAAACAAACATGCATTTGAGGTAAAGTCTCCCAGCTACCTGCAACGTTTACTCCAATCCCTAATTATTAAAAAATCCATTACAATACAAATCATATTCTGGGACCAATTTGTCTGTGAAATTTGGAAAGACAATAAACATAAATGGATTAACAAAAACAAACAACACTTAAATCATTTTAGCATTTCAACAAACAATTTGCCCTGGATTGAAAGTCAAAGCCCCAATCATTTAAAATCCTTTTTGTTTGCTAGTGCTTTTTGTAAAATCAAAAAAAGTATAACCAATTTCCACACTCTAATTTCCTTGGAACACAAAACGAAAAAGCAGAACAAACAACATTTTGAAAAAGCAGAAAAACTAAAACAATTAAATTCGTTAAGGACAAACGAATACATATTATCAGTGTGAGATGGTAGTCTCTCTAGCAGTTCCATCAATACGAAGTATAGTACCAGCATCACTGTAAAATTGGTGACTGAATTTCGCTTTTTGCTGCAAAACCTGATAATACAGGTCTGCAAAGTAGGTGCCGACCTGAACCAAGCCATGAAAATATTGATAAATAAATCAAACCCAAATGAAAAAAACTAACAGAAAGTGAGCGCAAGTAGAAAACCTGAGTAGCCGACCCTTGTTCAAAAACTAACAGAAGAGAGAGAGCCAGAGAGAAGCGTACCTGATACCTTAAGAATCGGTTGACAAGATAAAAATCAGGTTGAGCACTGCAAATTGATTCAGAAAATGAGGAAATTGCCACTACGAAGAGATTGAGAAGACAAAAGCTTCGAGGGTTCTTGCAATTGGAGAAATCGAAAGAGAACGCGAGAGGAAATTGAGAGAGGCCAGATTAGGGTTCAAGAGGCGAGATAGGAGTTTATAAGTTTGGGGTTTTTAATATCCTTGTAAACGACAGTTTTGCAAACCGCCATAGATGGCTTATGCGTATCACAATATACTGCGGTTTTTAAAAACCGCCGTAAATGGCCGTGGTATATGCCTTGATTTCTTGTAGTGTGGTTTTCATTACTACTCTTCTCATCAATATTAGCAAGATCAACCACAATCTTTTTAAAGTCATCAATATTATCTTCTAATGCCTTAGACGAGTCTATCTTGAACCCAAACAATTGCTCTTTAAGATAAATCTTATTAGACAAATATTTTGTAATTTACAAAGATTCGAGTTTTAGCCAAATCTTTGTCGCAGTATCCTCTCCATCAATTTGCCGCAGAATGTTATATGCTTGATAGAGTATGAGGGTGCTATAAGAGGCTGTCTACATGATCTCATCTTTCTCATCCTCAAATAAATATTCCTTTAGGGTAGTTTTTCCCTTAAGAGCCTTTGCGCACTTCTGCTACGTGAGAATCGCCCTCATCTTCTTCTTCCAAAGACCACCATCAAACTTCTCTATTTCAAACTTGGTTCCAACAATTGTTTCTCACTTCAAAATTTTCACGAACAGGTTGTATGCGAAGCCAAGCCTAAACCAAGGCTCTAACACTAGATTGTTGTGATAGACGGTGGGTCTAGCCAACCGATTGCACCCAAGAGCCACAAAATACCTAGCACAATAGAGATATCAATCCACAACAAGCAAATAAGCAAAGAAAAATAAACAAAAGATAACACCAAGATTTAAGTGGTTCAGCCAATTAAGACTACGTCTACTGAGAAGACTGTAAAAGAATTTTCACTATGAAGAAAACAAGATTAGAAGGCTTATAATACTCTTTCTCACTAAGAAACACTCTTTTCTTAGCCCTCACATTTTCCCAGAAACCCTAGAAGAGAATATTAAGAAGTCTCTCTCAAGTACAAAAGATAGCCTTTAAATAGTACCTAGGTGGCGTACAGTAACTGACATTTGCGCAATGGCGAAATGTCCCTTACGCAGGAGCGTAGGGTCTCTACCTAGAGTTGAAGCGTCTTGTTCTCATTGTTGCATTGCGGTGCAACAAATCTTGCGCAGGAGCACAACTCACCTTGCACAGGGGTGCAACATCTCTACCAATGTTGCACATGATCACAGGTCCTCAGGCCTGGCTCCGAATTTACTACGTTGAGAGCCAACACCAACGCTCTTATATATATATTGCTAAATATTTAATACTATTTTTAATTAAATTGAAAAATTGGTAGGTGCATAGGGTTCCCTACATATACACTAGAGCTAGCTCGACAAGGACCAATATTTCAATCTTTAGAAATTTTTGAAGAAAGAAAACTAGATTAAGCATTTCACCTCTTAAGGATTAATTAATGTTTTCCAACTTCTTTACAATTAAAATCTTCTTCTCTGAGTAAAAGTTATTTATATATGATTTAAAACCAGATTTGATTACTAAAAACCATTCATACTATTGTGAAGAAGACTTCGTAGAGAAGCCTTCATGCGAAACTCAAACCAAACAAAGTCCAGGATACATTTCCTTCCATTATGTCAAGTCCGATTCTACATACAAAACTAGGGTTTTAAACATTTTCCTCATCTGAACTCCTATCCCATAAGGCACCATATCATTAACATCTTCAGTCTACGATCCCACTTTTCACCTATTCTTCCAAGAGTTCAACCTATTTAAGATTATCCCATCATATATTGTAACATAGCACTTCCTGCTAAATCTAAGATCTCGAGGTAAGGTGGACTAGCTTCTCCAATTAAGACAGACTTACTTTTCAGCATTGAAGAAGATGAACTTTTGTTTTCTTCCAGAGGAGCAATCTAATAGAGTTTTACTATTATTGTAATTTTTCTTTTTGTATTCACAAAGGTGTATTTATACTTTCTAATTGCTATAAAAATGGGTCTCAACACCACTTTCATATAGAAGCGCCCTGAATCCTACAAATAGTTATAGTTAGGGTGAGTCAAGTCAATAATGCTCCATAAGTTCTAATCTTAGATCACTTAGTAAACTTGGAATAATAACGCAAAAGTTAGCTGAATGTAATAAAAATAACATTTAACTATATAGACAGTTAGTTGCATCATTTATTCCATAAAGCAGTAGTTCTAATAAAGACAATAAACCATATGAACTATCTTAATTTTTCCCACAGCAACTCAAATAAACTGTAGATAACAAAAACAGTAAACCTGCCATAAGACACAACCTTTGTCTTTTACTATGAAATTCCTAAATGAATTTGGTCAGAGTCTTAATGTAAAAACTATCCAGGTTGCGCACACTAATCTTGGAACATATATCACTTTAAAGCAGCACTCCAACACATCATATTACTCTAACTCGGCTGAATGTGTTTCACTCAACTAGCTGCACAAGTTCATTCACTTCATCTCTCTTTAAAAAAAAAATCCTACATCTTTGCTTTTATAGGCTAGCAAACTCAAATAGATACCCCAATCCGCAAGCTTACCTAATAAATCAATACCTAGCTGATGTGTTTATCTCATCTGTTTTTACTTATAAGCTTACACTTATATATTCAACCCATGCATATATATGACACTAATTAAAAGAAATAAATAAACTCGTTTATTATCAAGACAATGTAGCCAGACCTCAATTCATGCTCAAAGATTTAGCAAGAAGTTGGATATAAAGTTACCCAAAAAAGCATCAGCCATTTACAATGAATATAACAAGTTTGAGCTTTATCACTTTCGATCAAGAAATATAATACATAAAATGAAGTGATAATATAAGAAAAATTCAACAAGGAAACAATTGGGTCTTAAAATTTTTGCTGCATAGAGCTAGTGATTCATATTTGCACATGATTTGTAATAAAATATATTATGATAGGAAACAAATGCATCATAAAACAAAATTCATTACTTAACATCAACACTCAAACTTCATTAACAAAGATCCTACTGTGATAGACCACAGATCTAGCCGATCAATTCCATCCAAGAGCCATAAAATAACAAGCATAATAGAGATATCAAACCACAATAAGCAAATAAGCAAAGAAAAAATAAACAAGAGATAACACTAAGATTTAAGTGGTTTGGCCAATTAAGCCGACGTCCACTAGAAAAACTGTAGAAGAATTTTCACTATGTAGAAAACAAGATTATGAGGTTTACAATACTCTCTTTTACTAACAAAAACTCTTTTCTTAGTCCTCATGTTTCCCCAAAAACCGTAGAAGAGAATATTAAGAAGTCTCTCTCAAAATATAGAAGATAACCTTTAAATAGTGCTCAGGCGGCGTACAGTAACCGACATTTGTGCGGCGGCATAATGTCCCTTGTGCGGGAGTGCAAGGTCTCTACCAGGAGCTAAAGCGTCATGTCCTCATCGCTGTGCCATGGCACAACAAATCTTACATGGGAGCGCCTACATTCCGTAGGAGCATAACATTTCTTGCATAGAAGCGTAGGTCCCCAAGTCTGACTCTAAATTTACAATGACTTGAGAGCCAACACTAATAAATCTTTACCATAGATCTCAAATCATTCATCTCCATAACACATTATAGTCTCCCCTCAACAGAACATCATCAAGGAACCTCATCCTGGACCTTTAATAGATCCAAACAATGTAAGAACTTATTCAATGGCATTACCTTTGTAGCCACGTCCGTCGAATTATCTTTCGTAGGAATCTTCTCCACTTTTATAGGCTCTTTCGTTACAATATCACAAATAAAATGTCACCTCACATCAATGTCCTTGGTACATTCATGATGCATTCGATTCTTCGTTAGATGTATAGCACTTTGACTATTACAAAACATAGTCATAGACTTTTGTGAAAACTGAAGTTCAACTACCAAACCCATTAACCACAAAGTTTCCTTTGTGGCTTCAGTAACAGCTATATACTCAGACTCCATAGTTGATAAAGCAACAACGGATTGCAACTAAGCTTTCCAACCAACATATCCTCCACCAAATATGAACACATAGCCTATTTGAGACCTCTTCTTATCAAGATCTCCTGTATAATCTGTATAAACAAAGCCTACCAAAATTGCTCATTCTTGTTCCATTCGACCAAACATCAATCCTCTACTGATTGATCCTTTTAGATATCTCAGTAGCCATTTTACTGCTTTCTAATGAACCTTACCTGGATTCGCCATAAACTTGCTGACAATTGACACATCCTGTGCAATATCTGCACGAGTGCATACCATCAAGTACATGACACTCCTAATTGCATTTGCATATGGAATCTTATCCATTTGAAGTTTCTCCTCATTTGTCTTGGGACACTAATTAGATGAGAGTTTAAAATGCGTTGCTAATGGTACACTAGCAGTCTTTGCACCACCCATGTTAAACCGATGCAAGATTTTTTCAAGATAGTTCTTTTGAGACAAGAAAAGTGTACATTTATCTCTATCTCTGTGAATGTCCATCCCCAATATCCTTTTAGCCTAGCCCAAGTCCTTCATATCAAACTCAGTCTGCAGCAAATCCTTTAAGTCTTGAACTTTTGAGATTGCCTTGTTGGCTATAAGCATATCATCAACATATAAGAGCAAGCAGATCATATCCAGACATGTAGTCCCTCTATAGTAAACACAACTATCATAGGAACTCCTTGAGAAACCCTTACCCATAATGAATGTATCAAACCAAAGATAGCACTGTCTAGGACTTTACTTTAAACCATGCAATTATTTTTTCAACAAGCAAACACAGTGTTCTTTACCTAGAAGTTCAAATCCCTCAGGCTGGCTCATGTAGATCTTCTCTTCTAACTCACCAAGCAAGAACGCAGTTTTGACATCCATCTGCTCAAGTTCAAGATCAGAACATACCGTAAGTGATAGAAGGATCGACTTGTGTTTCACCACCGAAGAAAAGATCTCATTGTAATCAATCCCTTCACACTGTGTAAAACCCTTAGCCACTAGCCTAGCCTTGTATCTAGGCTTCTCACCTTACAACCCTTCCTTCCGTTTGAATATCCATTTACAACCAACAAAATTTTGCTTTTCGAGCTTCTCTATAATCTCTGTCTTATTCTTTTTCAAAAAATTAATTTCCTCTAACATTGCCTCTTTCCACTGGATGGACTCATTACAACTCATGGCCTCAAGGTATGTAAGTGGCTCATTCACATCAATCACATCAGCCATATTTAAAGCATAAGCCACAAAGTCAGAGTACCCATACCTTTCTGGAGGTCTCATCTACCTCCTTTCTTTATCCCTCGCCAGTCTATAATCTGACTATGGTGGTTGTTGCTGCTCAGCCTCAGGTGTGTCCTCAATCACTTGCTGATGAACAACGCTCATAGGTTCCACCTCAAAACCAAAAATCTATGACTTTGAACCAGTCGTCTCAGATTTGTCGAACCTAGAAACTCCACCATGCTGTGCAATCAATCCCGGAATTTCATCTTCATTAAAGATAATATCTTTGCTAATGATTGGTTTTGACACTCCATGAGCCGTGTTCCACAATCTATAGTCTTTTATACCTTCGGGGTAGCCTACGAAGATACATTTGAATGATCTAGGCTCTAACTTTCCATCATTCATGTGTGCATATGCTGTGTAGCCAAACACTCTTAAGTTGTCATAGCTTGCTAGTCTACCACACCACACCTCCTCAGGTGTTTTACAATCGATAGCTGTAGAAGGACTTCTATTAACTAAATAAGCTATTGTACTCATAGCTTCTATCTAGAACTCTTTTTCCAATCCTGTATTAGAAAGCTTGCAGCTGACTCTCTTTGCCAAAGTCCTATTCATTCTATCAACTAAGCCATTTTGTTGGGGGGTATAATTGTGTTATGCCTCACAATGTCATGGTCTTTACACTAAGAATCAAACTCACGACTATAAAACTCAAGCCCATCATCTGTCCTAAGTTTCTTTACCTTTTTATTAGTCTAAGTTTCTAAAAGCTTTTTCGATTGTCTAAATTTTTCAAAAGCTTCATTCTTAAGTTTCAACAAGTAAATCCACGCATTCCTAAAATAATCATCAATCAAAGATAAGAAATACCTGTTACAACCATGTGAAGGCTTGCCAACTGGACACCAGAGATCTGAATGAACATAATTAAGAGTACCCCTTTGTAGTATGAACACCTGTTGAGAAACGTAGTCGACATTGCTTCCCAAAGATACAGTGCTTGCAAAACTCAAGCTTACTCACTTGATCACCACACTATAAACCTTGACTACTCAATTCGTTCAAACCTCTCTCACTGATATGACCCAGCCTTTGACGCTAAAGCTTGGTTTTGTTCCTATCAGATGCCTCTCCGACTACTAGTTCACCGGTTAAGACCACCCCTTGTAACAGATATAAGCCATTATGAATCTTATCTTTCATGATAACTAGAGCTCCTTTTGTCACACGTAATATTTCAGACGACGTCTTGTACTTACATCCTATTTTATCCAACTTGCCCAAGGAAATCAAGTTCCTATTTAACCTAGGAAGATGCCTCACTTTCTTCAAAATTTTGACAGTCACATCAAACATCCTAAATATGATACAACTTATTCCCACCATATCACACGCTACATTATTTCCTATTAGAACTTTTCTCCTATCAACTGACTGATGAGAAGGAAAATATTCTCTCTTAGTATACATGTAGATTGTGTAGGCTGAATCAAGAATTCACTTACCATCAAATCTCATGTCTAACATTGTCAAAACTTGTGCGCCTTCATAGTCTGACGTTGATGCCATAGCCGCATCACCATTCGCAACTCCCTTCTCCTCTTTGTTCTTCCAATTAGGATAGTTATGCCTAAAGTGACCCTCCTTTTTACAGTGAAAACATCTTTTTTCTTGTTTGTATTTCAACTTTGATCTCGACTTGCCCTTGCCCTTTTGCTGTCTCGTCTTAGATCTACCTCTCGTTGTCAAACTCTCCCCATTATTTCAGGTTTTTCTCTCAGTCACAATCTCAAGCTCCCTAGATCTTAGAGCCCCAAGTACATCATCTAGATCAAGACAATCTCTATCATATTCAATTGTAGACTTAACCTTCCTAAAATCATCTCGTAGAGAGTTCAAAAGAATAACTGCCTAGTTTTCATTACTAATCTTCTCATCAACAGTAGCAAGATCAACCATAATCTTTTTAAAGTCATCAAGATTATCTTCTAGTGCCTTAGACGGGTCCATCTTGAACCCAAACAATTACTGTTTAAGATAAATCTTATTAGACAAAGATTTTGTCATATACAAATATTCAAGTCTTAGCCAAACCTTTGCCTTAGTATCCTCTCCATCAATTTGCTCCAGAAGTTATCTGCTAGAGAGAGTAAGAGGGTGCTATAGGCTATCCCCATGATCTCATATTTCTCCTCCTTAGATAGATCTTTCTTTGGGGCAGTTTTTGCTTTAAGAGCCTTTGCGCATTTCTGCTGCACGAGAATCGTCCTCATCTTCTTCTTCCAAAGATCAAAGTCACCCTTGCCATCGAACTTCTCTATTTCAAACTTGGCTCTAACCACTGTTTCTCACTTGAAAATTTTCATGAACAGGTTGTATACAAAGCTAAGCCTAAACCAAGGCTCTGATACTAGATTGTTGTGACAAACCGGGGATCTAGCCAACTAATTCCACCCAAGAGCCACAAAATACCAAACACAATAGAGATATCAATCCACAATAAGCAAATAAGCAAAGAAAAAAATAAACAAGAGATAACACCAAGATTTAAGTGGTTCGGCCAATTAAGCCTACGTCCACTGGGAAGACTGTAGAAGAATTTTCACTATGAAGAAAACATGATTACAAGGCTTACAATACTTTTTCTCACTAAGAAACAATCTTTTCTTAGCCCTCATGTTTCCCTAGAAACCCTTGAAGAGAATATTAAGAAGACTCTCTAAAAATACAGAAGACAACCTTTAAATAGTGCTCAGGTGGTGTATAGTAACCGACATTTGAGCAACGGTGTAATGTCCCTTGCACAATAGCGCATTTTCTTTGCCTGGAGCAGAAGCGTCCTGTCCTCATCATTGTGCCACGTTGTAACAAATCTTGTGTGGGAGCACCAATGGTGTGTAGGAGCATAGCTCACCTTACGCAAGAGCGTAATATCTCTGCCAATATTGTGCAGTAGCGTAACATTTCTTGTGCAGATACGCAAGTCCCCAGGTCGACTTTGAATTTACTACGATTTGAGTGCCAACACTAACAGATATCGTGTATACATAGATCAATAATAGAAACTTGCACATATAAACTGCTTGAAAAATACAATAGCATTACAGATGTGATGCAAAGCAAACAATCGACCACACTTAAAACATCTGTTTGGGAATCAGTTGGAGGTTGGTCATTTGATCCATGTCTTTTTTACTCGTAAATAAAGGACCCTTTAGAAGGATCAGTTGGAATTTGATCATTTGATTCATTTTTTTTTGACTTGCGAAGAAAGCAACACCCTTTAGTAGGTTAATTTGGAGTTTGATCATTTGACTTGCAATGAAAGCACCAATCGAAAAGTGCTATAAGACAAGCCTTTATAAAGTAGTAAATGCATCCAACTATCAATACTAACATTACAAACTTAGATCGCTACAACTTTTTTTCTCTTATTTATTCTAAAAATTGGCAAGCGAATTTGAAAGCACCAACCAACAAGCTTCTTCAGAAATATCTTTACCTTTTTAAGAAAGATCTTTGCCATGTTGAAGGTGAATGCAAACGGATTTAAATTTGTAGATGATTAAATAATAATGAAATAAACGTCGTAAATACTTAAAAAAATGAGGGGCAAAGTGCAACCAATTAGAGAAACTGTGATTGCAAAGGCCATATTGTCGGTCAACACCAGGTACAATCCAGTCACAAATGCTAATGTCATTGAAACAAGTCCAATCCATGTCAAGCTAATGGTGATAGGATACGAGTCCATAAATATTCACTTTTTCTGCACCAAAATGACCAGAAAACAATAACTGCAGCAGTCATGGATGAAGTCATGGCTACGGTATCCCTGATGACAAATGCTTGGAAAATTGTTCTTTTACTCAAAACTGACATGCCCTCGTCTGGACCACTACTCCTGAAACCCCTTGGAATGGTGAAAGCTGCAGTGAATGTAAATGTTGCGATTAGTGTATTTATCACCGTGAAAGTATAAGCCATTTCCCTGTTATTCCCACTTTCACCCTATGCATCTTCAACTCTATCCAAGCGCCTATTTTCTTGATCTACATGGTTTCGCCCATGGTCTTCGTCTTGTGCCTTGTTGTCTTCTGCATCTTTCTTCGCCTCTCCCTTTTGCTCTTTATCTTATACCTTGATGTCTTCTATGTCCAGGCCTCGTTCTACACAGGCCGCCTTCAGTGCTTTCATGATTAAGTGCTACAGCACACGACAAAAAAATGTGACAAAAGCAAATTAATTTAGTGGATGAAAAAGAGTCTTTGTATGTGATAGATGTTTATTATGCAACTTCAAGGTATTTGTACAACAATATGAATGATCGTGGAATAAGCAAAAAATTTCATGCATGAAGTTAAATAAAAAAGAAGGTTAATTAAATATGTACCTTTGGGATATTCTTTTCTTTAACAGTAGACGTCTAAACAATTTGTAAGGCAGTGTCCCCTTTACTGTTGGTTGCCTTGATGTTCAGATTCATATATTTGGATAAGATAAAGACCATATCGCTTTGGAATTCCTTAGTAGCCAAATGCACATGAGTACTCCCATTCATATCATACGAGTTGACCAAATCGACCATCTCGCGCAACCTTAGAATAAATGAGACTAATTTTACATTTCCATTTTGAGCAGCAATATTGATGAACACTTAAATGTGTATGATTGGTAAGAGCTTAATCCATTATTTTGCACTAATAGTATCATAAATATCTCAACGTAAGTATATTTGTAGTATTTGCATCTTTTGAATTAGCTCAATCTTAATTTTAGTTTTTGTTATAGGTTTAGTAAAATGGGCATAACTTTCTATTTATAGATCAGAATGGTACAAATCTTGATTTGTTGAAAAGCTGATTAAATCATCTACAAGATTGTATTTCATAAGCATCATGAAATTCGGGCTTTTAGTACACAAAAAATGACCTTGAAGTGAACCCGTATACAGTTTCATCCTAGCCTGATCATGCCTCTGTATTTTGATCATATATCTTGATATATGTCTCCAAATTATATGAATTAAGATGTTCTAGAAAGCTGAGAGAAATATCTACAACTTTCATGGAGAATATGATCAAAATTCTAAATATTTCGATACCAACATTGGTGGTCAAATTCGGTGCACATGATGATCCAAATTGTCAACAAGATATTTTACAATTGTCCCTTTATAATATGAGAAGTTTGCCCCTAAATGTATCTATAAATAGAGTGTATTGTGACACATTAGGGCATCTTGGCTCTGGTTGGGATCTCTTAACATTGTGTTTTTTCTCTTGTGTTTTGTTCTTTTGATGTTATTAATAAATCATTTTCTTCTTGCAATTTAATTTCTTTCTTATATAATGTTTTGCTAAATTCTCTCATGCTAAAGTGAAAGGGTGAAACCCTTGATATGAGAATAAGGATTTTCTAACCCTTTGATGTGTGCTTAATAATCATAAATTTATGCTGTTTATTTTATATATTTTATATTTATTTTCTTAATCAATCTTGATACCACTCGTAAAGTGGACGTCTTGATCCATTATAGATAATCCTTGGCACATCAAATGTTAGGATTCTTTCTAGACGTCATATGACTCTTTCTTACCAACACAAGTCTAGATAGAAACCTTGATTTGTTGTAGACATATGGTGATTGACATATTGGATACTTGAACCCATTTACAAGAAGTGGTATAAATATTGATAATGAAACAAATATAATTCATATAACTAAAATGGGCCTAAATGACATACCTTCCGATTAGAACCTTCTTGATGTGTGGATTCCAATTACGTTATAATTGGGTTGTTTATCCTTATTTGATATATCAAGAATGGATCCCCTAACCTTAGCTTTGATTATTATTATGTTAATTCTTCATACTTGTGTAATTTAATTATTCTCGTTTATTGCTTATGAAATTGTTCTTTCATTTGCTATGGTAGGTTTTTACCACCTCTTATTTTAGTTTTACATTTGAATGATTGGTTGTACCACCTACCATTTTTACTTTTATTTGTTAATATTATCTTGTTATTATATTTGCTCATCTTTTAGTTTGTACTACTAAATCCTCTTTCTCGTGGATCGACCCTGGTCTTATCGGGTTTATTACTTCGACACTACTATACTTGGGAGATAATCCTTTTTTAGATGTGTCAAGTTTTTGGTGTCATTGTCAGGTAAGGTAAAATTTGGCGTGCAAAATTGTAAGTATTCCTTTTTCTCATTTCAGATCTTAATTTTTTGTTGTGTGCTCATATTTTTCTTTCATTTTCTCTTTTAAAATTACATGAAAATTTGGTCACGCACATCTAGTGGTAGACTTGTTAAGAAAAAATCATCTTCTCTACAAAACATGGTTGACAATCAAATGGAAAGATTCACAGATGAAGGGGACAACCATTCCCAACAACATAGCCAAAACCAACCAAGAACCCTTAGATATTACATGAATCCGGTAAGGACTAGTTCACCATCTTGTGTAGTTTCTCCTCCTGATACAATCCATTTCAATTTCAAACGGAGTTTCATTCAACTTTTACCCACCTTTCATCGCCTTGATATAGAGAACCCTTATTCACACTTAAAAACTTTGAAGAAGTGTGTAACTCCTACAGTAACCCAAATTGTAAAATAAACACCATTAGATTAAAGCTTTTTCCTTTTTCTTTAAAAGATAAAGCTAGAACATGGCTACAAAATCTGATGTCAAGTTCTATCAGTTCATGGGATGAGATGAAACAACAATTTTTAAAAAAAAATTCCTTCTCATAGAACAAATTCTCTTAAAAGGCAAATCACCAGTTTTACTAAAAAACAAGGAGAAACCTTTTACCAATGTTAGAATAGGTATAAAGAATTACTTAATACCTGTCCTCACCATGGTTTTGAAACTTGGATATTAGTTGCACATTTCTATGAAGGGTTAACATCTTAAGATAGGCAATTAGTAGAGCTAATGTGTAACAGACAATTTGAACATAAAGACCTTAAGGAAGCAATTGACTACCCAAACTCATTAGCAGAAAAGGCCCAAAATTGGGATACTGCTGACGCCTATGAGGCACTAAGCGAAACCCCACCCTCGACATCCAATAAAGGTATATATAACCTTCGGGAAGACCATGACCTTCAAGCCAAATATGCATCCCTAACTAGAAAAGTTGAGGCTTTAGAAATGAAAAAGAGTGGTCAATTGAATTATGTTCAAGAAATTTCTGTCACATTTGTAATGCTAATAACCATCCTACTGATGATTGCCTAACTTTGCCTGCTTTTAAGGAATGTCTCCATGAACAAGCCAATACCTTAAACACTTTCAAAAGGCCAAATCACAATCTATACTCACAAACATACAATCCTAATTGAAGAAATCATCCGAATTTTAGTTGAAAAAATGACAATCATACACAATCTTCGTAAGTCCCTTTTCAAACACATCAAAATTTTCAAAATTCTCATGATCATGCATATGTTCCTCCTCCTAGGAAGGACCTTGAAGAAACATTGCATTCATTCATTACAAAGCAAGAGACTTTCAATAGTCAAACTGCTAAAATATTTACAAATTTTTCAGACACTCATGCAAAATTTGCATCCACATTTAGTATCCATGAAAAAGGGAAATTTCCTTCCCAAACATTACAAAATCCTAAATATCAATCTAATTCTAGTGTGAGCAGTTCAAATAGTCATTACATTGACCAAGCCAAATTAGTCATGACCATTCACAATGGTAAGATTGTTAAAAAATAAATTCCTAAACCTTATGAGAAAGAAGACAAATCGATCTCTAAAGGTTAGGAAGAGGTTACCAAACCAACACTAAGTGAGGAAGAAACCAAATCCCTACCTGTGCCACCATTTCCTCAAGCATTAGCTACTCAAAAGAAGCCAAACTACAATTTTGAAATTTTTGAAATTTTGAAACAGGCGAAGGTCAACATTCGTTTACTATATGTGATTAAACAGGCACCTTCTTATGCCAAATTTTTGAAAGATTTGTGCACTATGAAAAGAAAATTGAATGTAAAAAAGAAGGTCTTTCTAGCCGAGCAAGTAAATGCTATTCTTCCAAACAATAATGCAGTGAAATATAAGGATCCAGGTTGTCTTATAATTTCATGTATTATTGGAGATCATAAAATTGAACAAGCTTTACTTGATCTTGGTGCTAGTGTAAATTTGCTTCCATATTCAGTTTTTCAAAAACCCAATCTAAGTGAGTTAGAACCGACTTCTGTGACTCTTTTGCTTGCTGATAGATTAATTAAAGTGCCAAGAGGAGTAGTACAAGATGTATTAGTTCAAGTCGATAAATTCATTTTCCTTGTGGATTTTATTGTCTTGGATACACAACTAATGGAAGTATGCAATTCAATTCCTGTCATTTTAGGGCGTCTATTTTTAGTTACCTCTAATGCTTTGATCAATTGTAGGAATGGAGTCATAAAGCTATTATTTGAGAACATGACATTAAAACTTAACATTTCTAATATGTGCAAACAACCGCACGATGAAGATGATGAAATTGAGGAGGCTAACATGATTGAAACAATTGTGGAAGAACACATCCAAAAAGGCACTTTTTTTGACCCTTTGGAAACCTGTTTAGTTAATTCATTAGAATCGAGTATACAGCTAGAGCTTGATCTTTCTAATATATGTTCTTTACTGGATTGTGCACAGGTGATAGAAAAAGGCTCAAAACCACGATTTGAAGAATTGAGACAAGTGAATGAAAGCAAGGAAGAGGAAGCTCCCAAGTTAGAACTGAAGCCCGTACTTGAAGGACTAAAATACATATATCTTCAGAAAAATCAGACATATCCAGTGGTAATTTCTTTATCCCTCACAAGCAAGCAACAATGTAAGTTGATAGAAGTACTTAAAAGGCATAAAAATGTAATTAGGTGGACTTTAAAAGACATAAAAGGTATTAACCCTTTGATTTATACACATAGAATACATTTAGAAGAAAATGCCAAAACATCCCAACAACCTCAAAGGAGATTAAATCCCCATATGAAAGAGGTCATTAAGGCTGAAGTTCTAAAACTACTTAATGTAGGAATTATTTACCCTATTTTTGATAGTAAGTGGGTAAGCTCCAAACAAGTAGTACCTAAGAAATCTGGCATTATAGTAGTAAAAAATGAAAAGGGATTGCCAACTCGAGTCTCATCTATTTGGAGGATGTGCATTGACTCTAAAAAAATTAAATGCTGTCACCAGAAAAGACCATTTTCCCTTACCATTCCTTGACCAAATTTTAGAAAGAGTAGCATGGCACTCCTACTACTGCTTTCTCAATGGATACTGAGGCTACTATTAAATTCCCATTGCACTTGAAGACCAAGAAAAGACCACATTCACGTGCCCTTTCGACACTTTTGCATTTAGAAGGATGCCTTTTGGACTTTGTAATGCCTTAGCCACTTTTCAAAGATGCACGTTAAACATTTTCAGTGACATGGTTGAACATTATTTAGAAGTTTTCATGGATGATTTAACTGTCTTTGCAAATTCTTTTGATAATTGTCTTAAAAACTTAGAAAAAAGTCTAAAAAAGGTGTGAAGAAAAAGGTCTTATTTTGAATTGGGAGAAATGTTATTATATGGTTATCTCAGGATTGTCTTAGGTCATGTGGTGTCTTCTAAGGGAATTGAAGTGATAAAGTAAAAGTGCAATTGATTTCTCATTTGCCTCTGCCAAAAATAGTCAAATAGTCAAACTAGAATTGATTTCCCATTTGCCTCCACCAAAAACAGTAAAAGAGGTCTGCTCATTCTTAGGCCATGCTGGATTTATAGGAGGTTCATAAGAAATTTTAGTGCTATATCTAAACCTCTTTGTAACCTCTTAATAAAAGATACTTCTTTTGAATGGACTTAAGAATGTCAAAATGCATTTGATAAGTTAATTGAACTTTTAATTATACAATCTCCCGTTTGGTCCTTACCTTTTGAATTGATGTGTGATGCGAGCGATTATGCAATTGGTGCTATCTTAGGACAAAGAAGAGAAGGTATGCCTTATATAATATACTAAGCAAGTAGAACTTTAAATGATGCACAAATGAATTATACTATAACTATTACACTATAACTGAAAAGAACTACTGGATAATAGAAGTGGGCTTAGGGTTTAGGGATATTTTTTGGGTTTGAAACATGATTTTCTCTCAAATGACACCGCCGGAGTTACTGTTCATTTCGCCGGTTTTGTGAGTTACGCTTTGAGATTCACACATATTGTAGATCGAAATACGCTAATCAAACTTTCCTTCTTGAGCCTTTCGAGATTTCGAACAGAAAACGTTCAAATCTACAGAAAAAGGTATCGATTTTCACTATTCACAGCGGCAGAGTGGCGAGTGAATAGTCACCGCCAGCGTGGTCAGCTTCATCTCGGCCCGTTCTGCAAATCTTTCTTCAACATCAAAATCTGTTTCGACCGTCTTCAGCCCCGTCCACGGAGTTTTTAATCTACTATTCACCGCCGCTTTTCTGTTCGACGGAGAGTGGGTCGTCACCTCCGGTACCAAAGTGTAGATCAAGAGGCGTCGATCAGGTTTCCCTTCTGTAGTATCGTCAGATTCCCAGTATTTCTCCCTGAAATCGCATTTATATTTTCGGAGATACTATTCCTGACGGCGGCAGTACTGTTCATCCGAAAATACTATTCATCGATTCTTCCAGGTTGCTCATCAGCCTATTACATGCATATTTGCTTCTTGGCTAACGCCCAAATTTCTTACGGATAATCAAATCCAAGGAGCGACATCAACAGAAACTATTCACTAGTTCTTTTTTCATGCCGTTTTGGTGACCGGTATGCACACCCTATATCGCAATTTCACATTATCTTCTTTAATTTGTTCTTAAACTGTTGTGAACTTGCTTTTTTGCATGCACCTGGTTATTTGGATTGTCGGTTGGATACTTTGGTTGAATTGACTGATTTGGAGATATTTGGTTGAATTGATTGTTGGTTGGTATTTTGGAGTTTTGGAGTTAATTTTTGTTTATTGCTTCCGGTTGAGGTTACCCACTATTTTCACCACACATTTTCTAGCCTACACTACACCATCCCTACTATGGCCACCTCCGCCCCTAACAAACAGAACCAGACCCAACGCCCGCCTCGTGCCACTCAAACACACCCACCTGCCCGAAACACCACCCTCAAACAACCCTTACCCAAACCACCCGGTTCTTGGGCTGATAGGGTTCGGGTTACTGAGGCCAGCACTAGATTTTGCCTTGACTCGATAGCCCGAAAGGACCCGGGTTCAATCCTTGAGCTCCCTGATGAGCTGGTTGATGATGCGGGGGCTGATTGGTTGCACTGTATCGTGGGTTTTTTTCCTGGGTATACTATGCCTTTTCATGCTGCACGTTCCATTGCGATGCGTGCATGGCAGTCTAGTGGTTTAGAGGATGTCCGCTCTACTGGGACGGGATTCTTGATTTTCAGATTTAGAACAGTGGAGGAGGTTCAGGATATTTTAGAGAGAGGACCTTGGATGTTTGGTGGGAAGCACATCATTCTTCAATAATGGAATCCTCATTTCTCTTTTGATCAGAGCAGGATTTCCAGGATTCTAGTCTGGATTCGGTTATATGGACTACCATTTCCATTGTGGTCAACCAAAGCACACAGTGCTATTTCTAGTATGGTTGGTCGACCTTTATCATGTGACAGGATGACTTATGAGCACACTAGGTTATCCTATGCCAGAGTCTGTGTTGAGATAGATGCGGAGCATGCTCCAGTGCAAGACTTTGAGATCCGGTGTAAGCTTTCTTCTGAACCGATCAAGATCAGGGTAGAATATGAATGGAAGCCAAAACGATGTCCCAAGTGTTGTTTGTTTGGCCATACTTGTCCGATACCTGTTGCAACTTCTGCTCGTACAGAGGCTGAGGCGTCAGTTACTACTACAGCCCTCATCTTGAGAGATAAGGGGAAGACTGCTGACCCTGTTGTTGCAGCAGCTGTTCATATTGAGCCTGGCCAAGATCAGCTTAGTGCTGAAGATATAACCACAGCTCTAAAAGACAAGGGTAAAGGTATTGTTACTGACTCCATACCAGCTGGACCTCTTGCACTATTGACTTCAAATCCAGTAACTACCGGGGCAGATTCGATGGAAAGGATCTTTACTAAACTAGGCCAGATTGCTACCCATGGTTCGAGTTTTAAGTCAGATTCTGATCCCGATTCACTATCTCCTATTGAGACTCACCAGGATCAAATTCTGAAGTGCCCTGATAGCCCTGTAGCTACTTTACCTGATTCTTCAAGGATTGCTCCTCCAAAGAAGGGTAAAAAGGTCGAGAGTAAAAAGGGTGGCAATGGGGGCAAAGGAGGCGTGCGCCCCAAATGATTTCTTTTTTCAGTCATGAGTTATTTCCAGTTTCCTATGATAGGAAGTTGGAATATTAGAGGCCTTAATGGCTTCTTTTCTTTTTCGGGCAGTTAGAAATTGGATTTCTAAGTATTCTTTAGGTTTGATTGGTCTCTTAGAGACTAAGGTTGATCAGCGACATCTTGCTTCAGTGGTTTCGGGTATTTGTCCTTCTTGGAAGTTTTTATCCAATGCCACTGAGTCAATTGCTTGCCGAGTTTTGGTGTGTTGGGATCCTACATTGTATAGGTTGAGTGATCTGCAGCTTTCTTCACAGTGGATTGTTTGTCGGGCTACCAGATTATCTGATGGGGTTTCTTTTGGTTTGCTATTTGTTTATGGTTCTAATGATCCGGGTGTCCGTCGACAGTTATGGGACTATATCAGAGCTCAGTCCAGGGATTTTGGTGACTTACCTTGGTTGGCATTGGGTGATTTTAATGCAATTTTACGCTCATCGGATAGAGTTGGAGGGGATCAGGCTTGGTTATATGGATGATTTTGGTCAGTGTATACATGATGCAGCATTGATCAGAGTTCCATCTCTTGGACTCCGGTATACTTGGCATAATGGACAGCAGGGAGAGGGTACTATTCTCCGGACTCTTGATTGAAGTTTCGGTAGCGCTTCTTGGTTCTTGACTTGGCCAAACACAACTTCTGAGATTCTTCCACGGGATGTTTCTGATCACAGTGCTTTGGTCATCAGGTTTGGAGATCAACGTAGGCAGACCTCCAGTCCTTTTAAATTTTTAAACTTTTGGGCTGACCGAGAGGATTTTTTGGAGATTGTTCAGAAAGTATGGTCTACGCTTGTGGACGGGGATCCTTTGTTTCGAGTTACGCAGAAATTGGGGTTGTTGAAACGGGAGTTTAAGACGTTGCATGCCAAAGCCTCTAGTCACATCTCTAGTAGGGTCAGTGAGGTTAGAGCTCAGTGGGCAGCAGCTCAGGCTGCTCTGGATGAGAGCCCTTCTTCCCCAGAGTGTATTTTGGCTGAGAGGGATTTTGCTAAGCAGTATTTTCAGTTGTGCAGGGATGAAGAGGCTTTCTTTCGGCAGAGGTCTAGGATCCAATGGCTCTCTCAGGGGGATCAGAATACTAAATTCTTTCACAAGTCTCTGATCCATAGACAAGTCAGGAATCGGATTCGTCAGCTTGAGGATGAGGTTGGCACCATTGTTACAGATAGAGGCGACTTAGGTTATCTAGCTGTGAGGTATTTCCAGAAATTGCTTACAGCTCCTCCTCGCCCTTCTCTTGTAGATGCTTCTCGATTTTTCTCTGGCAGAGTTTCTACGGAGATGCTGGCTTCTTTAGTGTGCCCTATTACTGATAATGAGATCAGGTCAGCTTTATTCTCGATTCCCGATGATAAAGCTCCAGGACCGGATGGGTACACTTCTCTGTTCTTTAAACGGGCTTGGGACATTATTAGTGTTGGGTTTATGGCTGCGGTGCGCTACTTCTTTGCGACTTGTCGGATGCCGAAGTGTGTTAATGCCACTCGGATTGCCTTGGTCCCCAAGGTAGAGACTCCTCGGACTATGAGTGACTTTCGACCAATCTCATGTTGTAACGTTCTTTACAAGTGCATCTCTAAAGTGATTGTAAACCGATTCAAAGCAGTGTTACCTGATGTAGTTGGGAGTTCGCAGTCAGCTTTTGTCCCAGGTCGGAGGATCTCTGATGCCATTCTATTGACACAAGAGCTTATGCATAATTACCACCTTGGGCATTCGCCTCCCCGGTGCGCGTTAAAGGTGGATATTCGCAAAGCTTTTGATACTGTCAGTTGGGATTTCATCATTTTGGGATTAAGGACGATTGGTATCCCAGAGTGTATGGTCCGATGGATTGCGACATGCATGTCTTCTGCTCACTTCTCGGTCGCTTTAAATGGAGAGCTTTATGGTTTCTTTCCCACTTCTAGAGGTGTTCGACAGGGTGATCCGTTGTCGCCATACCTTTTTGTGTTGGCCATGGAGGGTTTGAGTGGTATTCTTCGGGAGGCTTCTCAGCGGCCTGGATTTCGATACCATTGGAGATGCCAGCAGATTTCTCTTACTCATCTTTGTTTTGCAGATGATCTGATGGTTTTTTGTAGGGCAGATGTGGGCTCTGTTAGGGTAGTTCATGATGCTTTGCAGAAGTTTACAGAGCTCTCTGGTTTAGTTACGAATTCGGCCAAGAGTCATGTCTTCTTATCTGGAGTCAATGATGAGGATCGTACAGTGTTACAGTCCATCTTGGGTTTTCAAGTGGGGAGTTTGCCAATCCGATATTTGGGGGTGCCACTGATTAGTACCAGATTACGCCTTTCAGACTGTGTTCCTTTGATAGAGCGGATTCTCTCGAGGGTCAGATTGTGGACATCTGCTGTGCTGACTTATGCTGGCCGTCTCCAGTTGATTAAGTCGGTACTATTTTCCATCCAGGTCTATTGGTCATCTATGTTTATTTTACCGGCAGCTGTGGTACGGAAGATCGAGGGTATTCTGGCTGCTTTCCTGTGGAAAGGAACCTCTTTGTCTCATTTTGGGGCCAAAGTAGCTTGGGATTCGGTTTGCTATCCATTGAAAGAAGGGGGTTTAGGAATCAAGCGAGTGAAGGAGTGGAATCGTGCTGCTATTTTGAAGCATGTTTGGAGACTTCTTTCTGACAAGTCTTCCACATGGTCTTTTTGGGTTCATAAGGTACTCCTTCGGGGTCGCTCGTTTTGACAGGTTCGGATTACTTCTGGAGCCTCCTGGTCTTGGAGGAAGATTTTACAGAGTCGGGATTGGTGCAGGGGTAAATTTGTCTATTCTATTGGAGATGGGCGTGATACCTCACTTTGGCAGGATTACTGGTTGCCGCAGGGGCGTCTTTGTGATTTGTTTTCATTCAGGACTCTTTCATCTACAGGTCTTCCCTCAGATGCAAAGGTCTCAGCTATCATTCAGGATGGAGATTGGGCTTTTCCTGAAAGTGGACTGGACCTCAGATGGGTTTAGGACTCTATCCGCATCCGACCTATGATGGGGACTCTTGACCATATTGTTTGGAAGGGTCACACCTCTGGTATTTTCTCTATTGCCTCAGCGTGGGAATTATTACGGAGTAGACGCTCGGTAAACTCCTTTCATCATCTTCTGTGGTTCCCTGGCCATATTCCAAGGCACTCCTTTATACTTTGGCTTGCCTCATTGGGTCGTCTTCGTACTATGGATCGACTACGAAGTCATGGCATGTTATCTTCTTCAGGCTGTGTTCTCTGTGCTTCAGCAAATGAGACGCACGAGCATCTTTTCTTCAGCTGTCCTTTCTCGTCTTCTGTATGGGGGGAGATTTCAGCTAAGACTCTTATTGTTTGGCCATCTTCTGGTTGGCTCTCTCTACTTCATTGGGCTTCTCTTCATCTTCAAGGCAGGAAGAATTTTGGGCATATCCTTGCACGTTTGGTTTTCTCTGCTACAGTTTATTTTCTATGGTATGAGAGGAATGATCGTGTATATCAGCAGCGACATCGGACTCGTCGTCAGGTGATTGATGAGATTTTTGCATTGGTCCGCTCTCGGCTTCTTACCATTGAGGCCAAGTATGTGATCACTGCTCAGCTTCGTGCTATATGGGGCCTTCGTTATTAGTTGGTTTTTTGAGTTTTGTTTTGTTTAATTGGGCACATGCGCCCTTTTGTTGCATTGTCTTGGGAATGTTAGCTTTGTTGCGGTCGTTATTGGGCCTACGCACCTTTTCTTTTTTGTTTGGGCCTTTTGGATCCATATCTCGCTTTTTGTTTGAGGCCTTTAGGCTTCGTTTTTCTTCCTTTTGGACTTGTGAGTACTAAGTACTCTTCTTGGGGTATGCCCCTCGTATTTTGTACAATCAATTTTCTTTTTATGTGAATAGTAATTTTTTCAAAAAAAAGAAAAGAACTACTTATAATAATATTTGCATTCGATAAATTTTAATGTTATTTAATTGGTTCTTCAACTATTGTTTCCACTAACCATTCAGCTGTGAGATATTTAATATCTAAACAGGATGCAAAACCTAGATTGATACGGTGGATCTTATTGCTCTAAGAATTCAACATCACAATAAAGGATAAGAAAGGAGCTGAAAATGTCGTTGCAGATCATCTATCAAGATTAACGACAGAGACATCAATTGAAACTTTACCTATTAATGGCTCTTTTCCTAATGAATTTTTATTCTCCATTGCTACATTACCTTGGTCTGCTAACATTGTAATTTTTCTCGCAATAGAAGAAATGCCACCTTATTGGAGTGCTCAAGACAAAAAGAAGTTTTTGACCGAGGTAAAAAATTTTTATTGGGATGATCCATATCTGTTCAAATATTGCCTCGATCAAATAATTAGAATATGCATACCCGATAATGAGGTAAGTAGTGTCATTAATTTTTGTCATTCCGAAGCATATGGAGGATAATTATCATCTAAAAAAACAATAGTTAAAATCTTGCAATGTGGATTTTGTTGGCCTACCTTGTTTAAAGATTCACATGCATTTTGCAAAACTTGTGAAAATTGTCAAAAATTGGGATCTATTTCAAAATGAAACATAATGCCTTTGAATCTCATTCTTGTTATTGAAATTTTTTACTATTGTGATATTGATTTTATAGGACTTTTCCCACCATCATTTGGTTTTGTGTACATTTTTGTTGCAGTAGACTATGTTTCTAAATGGGTCGAGGCAATTCCATATCGAAATATTGATCACAAAATAGTTATCAAATTCTTGAAAGAGAATATCTTGTGCAGATTTGGAATTCCTTGAGCCATTATTAGTGATGGGAGCACACATTTTTGTACCAAACCATTTGAAACTCTAATGAAGAAATATGGAATAACCCATAAGGTTTCTGTATCTTATCACCGATAAACAAGTGGACAAGTTGAATTAGCAAATAGGGAGATAAACCAAATCTTAGAAAAAAGAGTTAACCCAAACCGTAAAGATTGGTCTCTACGACTTAATGATGCACTTTAGGCCTACCGAACTGCTTTCAAAACATCATTAGGTGTGTCTCCTTATAGATTAGTTTTTTGAAAACCTTTCACTTGCCTGTGGAAATTGAGCATAAAGCTTATTGGGCCATTAAAACAATTAACACAAATTTGGATGATGCTTGCAAGTTATATAAACTCCAACTGAGTGAACTTGAAGAAATCAGGAATGAGGCTTATGAAATTCTAAAATCCACAAGAAAAAATGAAGGTTTTTCATGACCAATTCATTGTTATAAAATCTTTTGAACCTTCACAAAAAGCTCTTTTGTATGATTCAAGATTGTATTTGTTTCTTGGTAAACTTCGGTCTTGTTGGACTGGGCCTTTCATTGTTAAAAATGTTTTCTCTCATGGAACAGTTGAAATTGAGGACCCAAAGAATGGTAATGTTTTTAAAGTTAATAGACAACGGTTAAAACCATTCTTTGAAAATTTTGATCAAAATGAAGAGTCCATTGCTTTAGTTGATCCTCTTTAAGGATTGATTTTTCTTTTATGAAGTGGTAGATACGGTACTCTGTAACTTTTATAGTTGAATTTTTAGTTCCCTAAAAATTGTTGCTCACCTTGCATTTATTTTCTTTTCTTTTCTCTCATTTTCTTCACATGGATACCATTCTCTCAAATTTGCATACACATTTTCCCTCTTTTCCTCAAAATGATTTGCTTAAAATTAACAAAGCTCAAGCAGAAAGACTAAGGATATTGATGCGCAAAGGTATCCCTACTAATTTAAGATGGTTAATTGAAGTGAAAGTTCGATTTTCTTGTGAATTTTTAGATGATCCTATTTCTCACATGCCAGGTTTAGGAAAAGCTCTTACGCCAAAAAGCAAAGAGCAAAAAGGTTACAAGTTTGTCACAAATGTGTAAGATGGACTTGTAACCAGCGTTGCCGCTCCTTGGGATTTTTGTCTAACAATTGAGAGGATAAGCTACAATTCATCAAGAATGGACTGAGTAGGGAGTCTTTAGATAATATCCAATTGACTCTTGAGACACATTCTTGTGGAATTATGCAGCGTGAAAATTTGAAATTAGAGAAACAATTTCGAGAAGAGCATGCACGTTAAAGTCTCGGGAATCTGACTTAAAACGACCATGTTTGCCAGTTTATAAGAAAGCTGGATGAGAAGCATATCGCCAACTCATAGAAGGTGTTTAAGCCGTTTTTAGACATAAAACTAAAGGAAAATGTGAGCCACAGTCATAACTATCTGTACATATGCATTTGTGCTATCATTTTTGAATTTTTATGTCTTATAGCTGTCATTTTTTAATTTATATCTCTTTTTTTTTGTTGACTTATGCATTTATGTTGTCTTATTTTTGTCATTTTTTTGAATTTCTATGCTTCATTGTCAAGCTTTTTCAACAAATAGTCGAACTACCTATATAGATGTTATCATTAGAATGCCTTTTTGCACTCTATAAATATGACATCTCTTGTTCTTCTCTTCACACATATAGTTAGAGAGTTGCATAGACATGGAGAGAATCTTAAAACGTCGAATCCAAAAGATATGCGTGTTCTGCGGATCTTGACCTGGAAAAAGTGAAGAGTTTGTAGAAGTAGTAAATTATCTTGGTAAGCTATTAGCCGAAAGAAAGATTCATATGGTTTATAGGGGAGGTAACCTCGAGTTAATGGGTTGTGTTAGCAGCTACACTCTTAGGAGGTAGTCAAGTTTTAGGTATTATTCCTAAAGCTTTGGCTGTAGAAAGCATCGTTGAAATAATAGTTGGACAGGAGTTATAGGTCTCCTCTTTGCATGAACGCATGGCATATATGCTTATCAATTCGGATGCCTTTATTGCTTTATTAGGTGGCTTTGGTACTTCTGAAGAAATTTTTCAAATTGCCTTTTGGGCCTAACTGAACCTCCATTAGAAACCCATAGGTTTTGTTGAATGTTAAAAATTTATTTGATCCTTTGCTACATTTTGTTGATGAAGCTGTAGAACAAATTTATCCCACATTCGGCATGATAGATCCTTGTTTCTGCGACTACTGATACTAAATTACTTGACAAATTATAAGCAGTCGAATATGAACCTGACCCAGCAATAACTCAAATTAATTGGTCATGGAGACACAACAAAAGGTGCGAATTGGATCTGGTGCTTCGTTTGTAATTTTTTCTTGTCTTTTGTTTTATTTGTAGTATTTTATTTTACGTGTCTTTCAAGTCGTCTCTTTTGAATAACTGAAGCTTCAAGTAATGTCTCCTATACTTTATCTCTCTACATTTAAACATTGAGGACAATGTTTTATTTTGTTTGAGAGGGAAGGATAGTAGACATAAGTGTGTCTTATATTTTCTTCTTGCAAAAAAAAAAAAGAAGAAGCAAGTAAGTAATTAGATTTACAGTGGCTATGTAAGGAGTTTAATTCCTCTTGAGATGCATTCTGGATTAGGAATGGCAGAGTAAAGAGGGTCATTTTGAACTCTTGAAACCCATTCTAACTAATTTGTCATTTTGTTTAATTTTGCACTCTTGAAGACTCATTTTAGCTAACTTGATATTAATTAGTTTTGATTTTTGAATTTTATCACAAGGTTGTCTTATTCACTTTACTTTGAATTATTCAAATCTATAAACTCTCACAACTTTATCATTTAATAAATTATTTGCTTATGTACTCATTACGCAAGTATTCATGAACCTTTCTTCACACACACATACCTTGATGCATGATTGTGGGTTGCAAAATATAATGTTACAATATTTGAGTTCTTTTGTTTTGTTTAGGATAACAACAAAAGGAAAAGGTAAAAAAAATAAAATAGAGGAAAGCCAAAAAAAAGGGTTCGAGGTGGGGGGGTGGTGTGGTGGGGGGGAGAGGGAGGGAGGGGAGGGGAATAAACAAATAAGCAATTGTGGATAAGTTTGGTCTTGTAGCCTCCTTAATTCGAGCAATTAAGCCTGAGGGTGCCTCAACTCCTAATACCCTAAGACCAACTGGTTTGGGAGCTATTGGCCTAAAGCTCGTTACATGGATTAAGGAGAAAGCTTAAGGGGATTGAACATTGTACTATCCATAATTTTTCATGCAAAAATAAAGCATTAATAACCCGAGTCGTTAAGCTCGTAAGGATGTCTTAACACCCAATACCCTAAGGCCAACTGGTCTGGGAGTCATTAGCCTAAGGCTCACTACATAGGTTAAAGATGCATTGTTTAAAAAAAAAACGATGACAATGAATACCCCCTACTGAAGAATGTTAGCCTTAACAAATATTAGAACCGATATGGCTTTTTTATAAAAAAACATAGTCATGTGTTGACTAAGCACAAAAAGAAGTTTTGTTAATATCTTGATTGAAGGGTACATGAGTTTTTTTAAATAAAAATCGATTGAGAGTTTGTTTATTTAGATAGAATCAAGCAAAGTGCAATAATGGCCATCTTCGATATAAAATTCTATAAATCACTACTGAATAATAACGCTTTAATTGCTAGGGACTAGTAATAAGCTGGTTGAGGTGTGTGATGAACACTTAAATGTGTATGATTAATAAGAGCTTAATCCATTATTTTACACTAATAGTGTCATAAAATTCTTCAACTTAAGCATATTTGTAGTCTTTGCATCTTTTGAATTAGTTTCATATTGATTTTAGTTTTTATTGCAGATTCGGCAAAATAGGCATAACTTTCTATTTATAGATCAGAATGGTGTAAATCTTAATTTGTTTAAAAGCTGATTAAATCATCTACAAGATTTTATCTTACAAGTATCATGAAATTCGAGCTTTTAGTAGACCAAAAATGGGTTTGAAGTGAACCCATCTGTAGTTTCGGCGTAGCCTGACTATGCCTCCGTATTTTGACCATGTCTCTTGATATATGTATTCAAATCATATAAATCAAGATGTTCTAGAAAGCTGAGAGAAATATCTACAACTTTCATGAAGAATATGATCAAAATTCTAAATATTTTGTTGCTAAAATTGATGGTCAAAGTCAGTGCACATGATGATTCAAACTGTCAACAAGATATTTTACAATTATCCCTTTGTAATTTGATAAGTTTGCCCCCGAATGTATCTATAAATAGAGGTACATTGTGACCTATTGGGGCATCTTGCCTTTGGCTGGGATCTCTTAACATTGTGTTTTTTCTCTTATGTTTTGTTCTTTTAATGTTATTAATAAATCATTTTCTTCTTGCAATTTATTTTCTTTCTTATATAATATTTTGCTAAATTCTCTTATACTAAGGTGAAAAGGTGAAACCCTTGATATGAGAATAATGATTTTCTAACCCTTTGATATGTGCTTAATAATCATAATCTTGTTTTGTTTATTTTCTATATTTTATATTTATTTTCTTAATCAATCTTGACACCACTCGTAAAGTGGAGATCTTGATCCATTGTAGACAATCCTTAGCACATCAAACGCTTGGATGCTTTCTAGACGTTGTATGGTTCTTCCTTACCGACAAAAGTCTAGTTAGGAACCTTAATTTGTTGTAGACATATGTTGATTGGTACATTGGATGCTTGAACTCATTTACAAGAAGTGGTATAAATATTGGTAATGAAAAAAATATAATTCATATAACTAAAATGGGCTTAAATGACATACCTTCCGATTGGAGCCTCCTTGATGTCTGGATTCTAATTCAGTTATAATTGGATTGTTTATCCTTATTTGATATATCAAGGGTGGATCCCTTAACCATAGCTTTCATTATTATTGTGTTAATTTTTCTTACGTGTGTAATTTAATTATTCTCCTTTATTGTTTATGAAATTATTCTTTCATTTGCTATGGTAGGTTTTATCACCTCTTATTTTTATTTTATATTTGAATGGTCGGTTGTATCGTCTACCATCTTTACTTTTATTTGTTAATATTATCTTGTTATTATATTTGCTCATCTTTTAGTTTGTATCACTAAATTTACTTCCTCGTAGATCGACCCCGGTCTTAGCGGGTTCATTACTTCGACACTCTTGTACTTGAGAAATAATCCTTTTTTGGATGTGTCAAATATGGAGGATATTTTTACCACTTTTGTGAGTCAACTCACAGGCATCTGGGTGGTATTTGAGCAACAATTTTAATACATTTGTTGGCAATTCTTTACAGCCATGTGCAGAGGCGATTGACCTTTGATCTCAGATTGATACACAGGAGGAGGTTTTTCATGGTATAAGTGTCGTGCTATTTTAACATGTCCTGAAGCTGCGGCGTAATGAAGGGGATTCCTTCCCTTTGCGTCTAGCTTATTGATAAGCCCCTCTTATGTTTCAGTATCTTAACCATAATATCTATAATTAATTGCAGTAAATAAAGGATTAATTATTTGCAACTAAGAATGAATTTACAAGCCATGCACATAGGAGAAATGAAAATCAATCAATCATAGAGCTAGTCTCACCATGATCTTGATTAATGACGACACTATGCGGAAGTGTCGATTGTTCAGTTCCTTCATGGTCAAGGGACGATGGATTTTTTCGAATGAGGATACGTGCGATATAAGTTAACCTTGCATTAATGGCGATAGCAAGTGGAGACTGCCCAGTCTTATTTTTTTTTAATACGAGATCTTGATACTCATTAATCAAAATTTCTGCACTTATCTCATGACCATGCCTTACAACACAATACAGAGAAGTGTTTCCTTCCTCATCTAAGTAGAAGTCATCATCTTTCAACTCTAGTGATCCACCTTCTATTCTTCTAATCATATTATCAAGAGAAAATACGAAATAAATAGTAACTGCATCACCATACTTGGCGGCAATATGTAATGGAGTCTCACCCTTGTGGTTTTTCTGATAGATAAAGGAACATTTATTCCTGAAATCATAGCTGATTATGTTGAATAGCACCAACCAGTTTTCGTATCTTGCGACTATACGTAAGACTGTGTCACCATCAGGACTTTTTCTTCTGAAGAGATTCTGGTCGTTTCGTTTTGCTAAATTATGGATTTTGAAAAGGTCACCACGTCGTACTGCGATATTTAATTCTGCTTCCTCATTCGATCTCTATCTCTTCAACAAAAATTCTTATGAGGATTACGTAACTATTATAATATTCTTTTGATTTTCGAGATGACGCCGCTTTCGGATTTGCTTGTTATATATTTCAGAAATAACAAAAATTCAGGCTGTTTTGAAGAACAAGTTTATTTATTTATCTTTTATCACCTAATAAAAGTGGGTCGAAGTGTCATTAAGTTGCATCTAATAGGCCTACTGGTGCTAACAAGCTCATGCCATCAATGCGTAAAGGCCCTTATGGGCTTTTTGGTCAGCCCATTGACCTATTGGTTAGCTAAGAAATAAATTAAAATAATCGAATTTAACTATTTTTCAACGAGTTATCCTATTAAGCCTCCACGTATAAACTCTCTAGCCTCTACTACCAATTTATATTAGGGTGAATTTGTCATAAAAAAATAAAATAAGTACCAATCTTTTTAGCATAATTAATTGTTAGATGAAAAATTAAGACAACCAATGAGATCAATATTTGAAGCCACATCATCAAGAGTTAGTCGACGAAGACTTTATCTTTACTCCCAATATTGAGACCTTTTGGTTGACCAGATAATTACATACAAGTGCCTTGCTTGGTCGACGAAGGATACAACTTCCAATTTCACCTCCAAATATATTGCATGGCACAAGTTACTAAATTAGAACCGTCAATGTCAGAAGAAGTATTTAATAAGAACTGCTCCTCCTGAGTTCAATGATTATTTTTCAAGTTCAATAAAATTTAATAAAATATTATAGGCACTAGATTCCATAGAAGCCTTTCTCCAGATGTCTCCATGGCTCCAGGTGTCACTGTCATCTCCCTTGCATGCAGCATGGTGTCAACCAAGCTCCATGCATCTCGCCATCTGTAAGCAAACTCTCCTATAAATATAGTCTTTGGTTGCAAATCAAGGTTGAGGAACAATTTCTCTCTCTGGAAACCCTCACTCTCTCTTTATCTCGTCTCCCCCTAGTCGACCAGAAATTTTCACTCCAAAGTTAATCTCTGACTTGAGCGTCGGAGGATTATCGCCAGTAATACCACTGGCGCCTCTGACCCTTTATTTTCTATTTGTGTGCAAATCATTCAAGCCACTGGAGCCTTAGTTGATCAAAATACAACAGTCATCTTGACGGACACGTGACCCAAAATTCTCTACTTTCCCCTTCTTCTCCACACACTCCATCATTGCCTTCTGGCTGAGTCAGATTCTCCACAACAATTATAAATTTTACTGCTGAGCTGGAGGTCGACCGATTTTCAGCATCAACGGTTGGCGCCGTCTGTGGAAACTCTGACAAAAAGCCATATATATTGCCATGAATAACCCACCAGAAGGGAATTTCCTCACTATGGATCTCCATAGTGACCAAGAGGGGTCAAGAGCAATAAAGGGAAAAAGGTCACGACAACAAGATGCAATGGCTATTCAAGAACAATTGATGCTTATGAACCAAATGTAGAGCCAAATACAAGCTCTTGCTACACAAGTGAAGAATGTTCTACGTGTTGATGGTGATGGAGTTTTGGTAAATGATCCAAGTGCGTCTAGTCAACCGCACGGTGCATTGGCAGGTTGAACAAGTACAAGGAAGCACCGTGGTCATGGAAAGAAAGGACCATATGATTCTGGTCGACGCACTGGTGAAGCATTAGGAAATCAATCTCATCTTGAGCATAGCCGCTCTGGTAGTTTAAAAACAAGAACCAAGTATGATTTGGATGATGAAGACCTTCGACATTCCTTGGATTTGCGTCATAAAAGTAAAAGGCAGCATTAGGAGCAAGAAGTGGATAAAACCCAAGAGAAGTTAAGGCTGATGTACGAAGAGTTGCGCACCTTGAAAGAGGCACATAGAGAAAGAAATTCAATGGAAGAAATCATAGGGGAATTAGAATCCCCTTTTACTCCTGCAGTTGCGACTTCCATACTACCAAGGAAATTCTCCATGCCCCAGATGGACATGTACAACGAGTTGGTCAACCCAGTAGAGCATGTGAAGTTATTCAGAGAGAAGATGGCACTTCGACATATTTTTGAGGATGCTATGTGCAGAGTCTTTCCTCTTACCTTGACTGGACCAGCCCGATCATGGTGTAGATCTCTAAAGCCAGGGTCTATAGGTTGATTTTCTCAGCTTTCAAAAGAGTTCATTTCTCATTTTATTGGGGTCAGAGCACCTAGGAAATCTAAGGCACACTTGTTAACTTTAAAACAAGGGGAAAATGAAAGCTTGATGAGTTATGTCCAAAGATATTATGCAGAGGTGATGAAACTTAGTGCTTTCAATGATCCTGTGGCCTTAGATGGTATGATCAGTGGGATCAGGTCGACTAGGCTATGGTGGGCAATACGAGATAATATGCCGACTTCATATGCCATGATATATGAGAAGGCTCAGACATATGCTCAAGTTAAAGAAGAATTTAAGGTCTTAAAAGCCAGTCAACGAGGAGAGGACAGTCGTTCTGGAGAACGAAATAAAAATAAAAATGACAATTAGAGACCTTTCATAATTGATCATCGTAGTCGACTAAGGGAAGCACAAACTATTGCCAAGGTGAGTAAAACAGCAAAGGTCCAATATCTCTAATGTACTCCATTAAATGCCGCTTGTGGTGAGATCTTTGATGTAATCAAGGACAAGAATTTGCTGATTCATCATATGCCTTTGAAATTTGATCTTCTCTTCTATCTCTCCCTGCTCAACCAAAGCAAGGGAAGCATACTAGGTCGATTGAGAAAAAGACAGCCACTGTTGAAACAATTATTGGGAGACCTGGTGTCAGAGAAAATTCAAATCATGCCTTAAAGGCTCAAACGAGAAAGGTTAGAGGGTGTCCAAAAACCCTAGAGTTTGGTGTGTCAACAAGGACAATGAAACAACCTCGCCTCTTACATACTCTATTACTCTTCACTGAAGAAGATGCCAAAGGTGTGGTTTCTCCTCATGATGACGCCTTGGTAGTAACTATGGCAATTGCCAAAATCTTGGTATAAAATGAGTGTTAGTGGATACCGCGAGTTCTGTAGATATACTCTTTTTTAAAGCTTTCACTTGCATGGAAATGTCTAAAGACTAGATTCAACGTAATGAAACCTTTTTAAAGGGTTTTATAGGAGATCGTGTGATACCCCTTGATTCAATTTAGTTACCAGTAACAGCAGAAGATGGTCTTCATAAGAGAGCCACCCTTGTGAATTTCTTAGTGGTAGATTTTCCTAGTGCTTATGATGTTATTCTTAGTCGAATAGCTCTAATCAACTTTAAGGCAGCAATCTCCATCTACCACTTGACAATGACATTTCTTACTGAAGAAGGGGTAGGAGTTGTACGAGATGAATAAAAGTTGACAAGAACCTGCTATGCTATTTCTATAAAAGGATAAGTTGAGGAGAGTCTCTTCATCTATAATCTGAATACAAGGGATGGTATTGATCAACCAGTTGAAGAAGTTATTCCTGATCAACCAGTTGAAGAAGCTATTCCAATATTTAGTCTAGACTAAGAGATGATAACTTACACCCACTGGATCTTTAACAAAAGAGGTGGTGTTTGTATTCATCAACTAGAACTACCCAAAAAAGACAATAGAGGTTGGTTCCTCCCTGTGAACTCAATAAGTCTTATTACATTGTCAAAAATGAAGATGAAATATGTTCATGTATCTTTGTTTTACACTTCACCAAGTACATCAACTAAGTTGTAATTCTTGAATCATATGTGTCTTATTACATCTATGATGGATATATCCCCTTCAAAAGTTGATGATTCTCCATTTGGTGTGTTTGGATCTCCATAAAAATCTCCAATGCCTAGCACAAGACAATAGGTCAACCAGGACCTTGATTTATTTCTCCACTTGAAATGCTAGTGCAATTAAGGGCACGTGATGCCTAAACTCAAAAGGCGAACTGGCGCCCGAGGTACTATTACCCAAATTCACCAGGGAAGGCGAATTGGCACCCGAGGCACTCTTACCCGAATTCACCAAGAGCAACGATCCGACGCCTGAGGTACTATTACACAAATTCACCAGGCAAGGCAGACTGGCGTCGGAGGTACTCTTACCCAAATTCACTAGGAGCGACGGTCTGACGCCGGAGGTACTATTACCCGAATTCACCAGGAAAAATTTCTAGCACAACATGTTAAGTCGACCAAGACCTTTACTTATTTTCTCTATTTAAAGTGCTAAAGCAATCATGGGCACGTGATGCCTAAACTTAAAAGGCAAACTGGCGCCCGATATACTATTACCCAAATTCACTAGAAAAGGTGATCCGACGCTTGAGGTACTATTGCCCAAATTTACCAGGAAAGATTTTTAGCACAACATGATGGGTCAACCAAGATATTGGTTTATTTCTCTATTTGAAATGTTTAAACAGCCACAAGGCATGTGATGCTTAGGATATAGCCATCGTATATTTTCGCCATCGTAAGATTTGTCTAAGGTAAATTTACCTTCTATTTGAATTATTCGCCGTATGAGGTTTTCCATGTCTTGTATCTAGTCGACTAAGGCTGTTATATGTGATCACTGCCTAGAATGTTAGCATAATGGATTGTCATTTGGTGCCTACAGTGCAACTATTCAATATGTGAGTAAATTGTTGCAAAATATATTTAAGTTGGTACGCTTGGTCGACCAAAATCCCTCTATTCAAGATCACCATTTGAGATGACAACTTAACTAATAGGCGCATAACATCTAAGTATGCCAATTTACCTAGCCTCTGGTCAACTTAGCTCTTATCTGGGAATAGATAGAGATGTGATGTGAATATGAAGGTACAAGAGCAATTAGAGCACTCCAAACAAAATTCAACTAAATGATAAAGCTATATTGTATGAATTTAATTCTCCAAGCACAACAACATAAAGTCATATTCTTTGAAAATAGTCAAAAGAAAGAAGATGAGTCATTATAATGATAGAAGATCAAATCTCCTTGTCAACCCAAAATCTACCACAAGTATTATTGGTACCACCAACTTCATAAGTATCGCTGATTTTCTCAGTGCCATCAGCTCTACTAGTGTCATCAACTTCATTAATAACACCAGGTCTATCAAGGCTACACATTCCACTAGAAATTGCTGAGCAACATAGCCTCCACAACTGACATTGGCCTCTTTATCAATCTTTTCAAGTGGAAGAAACAATCATAAAAGACATACTTGAATGAGGAAGGATGAGACAAATACAAGTCTTTGTCATCAATTCATGAGAAGAAAGAAATACCAAGCCCTCTGTACATTTAATGGTATTAGTTTGGATTTTGTGAAAGCTCCACATATGAAGACTTCATCTAAATCCTGGTTGACTAGAGGGATTTTAAGAATAATATGTTTGTGCTACTTGTTCGTGACTTGCAACTAGTCGCATCTTTTCCTCCAAAAGTCACTTCAGCAATTAATGGAAGCTTTGTGTTGAAATTAGAAGGTCTAACGCGGGTTTGGTTGACAAGCCAAAGGGTGAAGCTAAATCGCCTGCACTCTAGTAGATTCAGAGATGTCGACGAAGTCTTCTCCAATTATACTGAGCAACACAATGACAAATTCACTTACAATCTTGCTCTCCTTGCTAAAGAGAAGTTAACACAAAAAGGCAAAGTAAGCATTGTCGAGCAAATAGTAAGAATTGTTAGTATTTGAATCGACTTTGAAGAAAAAAAACACAATCAAGAGTGTGGTACTAATGCATATAGAGTATTGCTTAATATATTCTTCAAAGAGTCAAGTCCCAAGCCAAATGCTAATGCTTTGACTTGGAACTTAGGGGGCTACCTGTGGATGAAAAATTATGACAACCAATGAGATTTGAAGCCACATCATCAAGAGTTAGTTGACGAAGACTTTATCCTTACTCCCACTATTGAGACCTTTTGGTTGACCAGATAATTACATAACAAATGCCTTGCTTGATCGACGAATGATACAACTTTCAATTTCACCTCCAAAGATATTGCATGGCACAAGTTACTAAATCAGAGCTGTCAATGTCAGAAGAAGTATTTAATAAGAACTGCTCCTCCTGAGTTCAATGATAATTTCCCAAGTTCAACAAAATTTAATAAAATATTATAGGCACTAGATTCCATAAAAGCCTCTCTCCAAGTGTCTCCATGGCTCTAGGTATCACTATCAACTCCCTTGCCTACAACATGGTGTCAACCAAGCTCCATGCATCTCGCCACTTGTAAGCAAACTCTCCTATAAATATAGTCTTTGGCTGCAAATCAAGGTTGGGAACAATTTCTCTCTCTGGAAACCCTCACTCTCTCTCTATCTCGTCTCCCCCTGGTCGACCAGAAATTTTCACTCCATAGTTAATCTCTGACTTGAGCGTCGGAGGATTATCGCTGGCAACACCACCGGCGCCTCTGACCCTTTATTTTCTATTTGTATGCAAATCATTCAAGCCACTGGAGCCTTGGTTGATCAAAATACAACAGCCATCTTGACGGACACGTGACCCAAAATTTCTTACTTTCCCCTCCTTCTCCACACACTCCATCACTGTCTTCTAGCTGACTCAGGTCCTTCACAATAATTATAAATTTTACTGCTGAGCTGAAGGTCGATTGATTTTCAGCATCAACATTAATTATTATTAAAAACCCTTAACCTTTCTTTTTCAGTAAAATCTACTCTCTTTGCACCCTGCTTCACGCTCTCTTTTTGCAGACCCGTTTGTCATCTTTTTTTCTTTTGTAATATCACTATAATTAACCCCACTATGTGATTTGACCTAAACATTATCTGAGCTTTAGATTTTAGAAAAAGAAATAGTTATTCCTTAGACTGATTTCGTCTATGATATGATATTAATATACCACTAATGATTCTCTTTCTGTAGTTTCTGAGTTTTCTGTACGTATTTTATTGAACTAAAACTATTTTAAAATCACTTGGGGCCACAAAAATATGGCCGATGACAATTAATTTGACTTTTGAATACATCTGACATTCTAAAGAAATACGATAGATATATTGAGACGTAGGGAAGGGATGTGCAACCATTAACCAAAGTCTAATGGCAAAATAATATTATATTTTGTTTGAATATTGGATGAAAGTTCTAAAAGAAAGGTTCTCGTTGTTTATATATAGTTTTGTGTGGATGAGCAGTTCAATGATGATTTTGTGCGGACGATGCAACTGCAGAGAAACTGGAAGTTTTGAGCATTCTTAAGAGCCGGCGGGGCAATGAATCCAAGCAACATTTACCTCTCTCTAATTTTATTATTTATGTGACAATTTTATCCACGTTTGATTTGAAAACGGGCGCTACAGAGATCGTAGGTGGGGCCCAAATAGATTGACTATTTATTAAAGTACCCCTAAATTTAGTTATTTTCATATTTATTTTACTAAAGATTTTATACCCTTTTTAATTAAATTGAAAAGTTGGTGGGTGAGGAAGCAAAAGTTAATTTAAGCATGAATAATGTTACACATTCTACTTTTGTATACATAATTTTATATTTTAACTGATGTGATAGTTGATATGTCAATTCATATAAAAAGAATGTTAATTAATTAATTAAAAGAGGTGTGATATGATAATTTATATGAATAGATATATCAACTGACACCCAGTTGGGATATAAAATTAGAATATAAAGTTAGAATATATAACATTATTGTTTAAGCATATCACATTTTAGAGGACTATTTTTTAACTTATTTACAATTAAAATCTTTTCTTTCAACTATCAGAAAATTAAATATTTCTTTTGGGCTAGAAGCTATGTATATGATTTTAAAAGAAATAAGTGGAAGCTAGCTAAAAATATAAATTAGACAATTTTTCGTTTTAAACAATATGAAAAATATTGTATATACAAACTCTATATAAAAGATAATGTTAGTAAGAAAATGATAAAGTAAATACATGAAAATCAATATAATTTGAGATTAAATGGTTGACGTCCACATTGCCTTGCATACATACTTTTTATAAATAATATTACTTTTATAATATATCTAAGACTTTGTTTCAGCTTAGCTATACTTTCTTCTATTTTATATATCATTTTTATTGACTAGCAAGCAGACTGACTTATGTGGGTAAAAAGCTTTAGTATTCTCAAGAGGGAAAAAAAAAATCAATCAAAACTCAAAGTAATACTTGATGAAAGAATTATATATAACAAATGAGTAATGTTATACATCTCAATTTTGTATTCTAACTGAGGTAACAATTGACATGTTAACTCATATAAATTATCACATCACACCTCTTTTAATTAATATATTAATACTTGTTTTACATAAATTAACATGTCAGCTGTCACCTCAGTTGAGATACAAAATTATGATACAAAGTTGGGATGTATAGCATTCCTCATAAGTATATGAATGAAGAAGTCTTACTAATTATTTTAAATTTGTTTTTATGAATACCCATTTTCTAATACTAATGTTATTAATTTTTAACAATTCTTCAGTTGCTCCTATGAAAGAATGTAGAAAAATTATCATGTATGCGAATATGGATGTGAAAATCCTGTTTACGAAAAAATAGAATTAACGGTATGATAGTAACTATAAATTTATTTAACTGTATATATATAGGCGTTATAGCGATTAAAACAAACAATAGTATGTAATTGTTAGAAGAAATGCACATAAATATGTTTAAAATAATGAGATTAATAACAAATGGAGTAAAATTAAACCACACCAAAAGACAATCATTTATATGATTCGATTAAATCTGTCTACATTCACAAATGATAGAGAAATACACTAATTAACATAATTAAATAAAAGTTTCAACTTGACACTTCTTATCTCACATCCTTACGAATATATAAGTATTTCCTTATGAGGGATCACCTTATGTAACCTCTCACTATCTAACTCTCTTTCATAAATTAGGTCTATTTTTCATTCCATATAATTTATGCGTAAATGCATGCGAGCATGTTATATTCCTATACAACTCTAATTCCTTATTCCTTGTATATAAATTTTAATTGAGAAAATATTTGTGACATTATTTAATTATTATTCACCAACAAATATAAAATTTCGGAAGGAGGAGTTACCTCATGGAGTCCATATGCAAAGGAGCATTACTGGAAGCAACTTTCTAATTTCAACCGAGCGTCAGCCACTTCCTGAAGAGAAGCAATTGGGTTGCTTTATATTAGCTAACGGGCGCGTTAGAACTTAGAATTTTTATACAGTTTACGGTTATTCTTTAAATGAGGAAAGAAGCAAAATCAATTGAGAACTTACATGCAATAATGTTAATTCATTAGCTCAATAATTTGTCTATTTCTTTGTCTCAATGACAAATCTTGTTTTTTTTCAACAAATAATTTCTATTTGCGTACGTGTTTAATGAGTTCAAAAACCAACTGTTATGGGTTATGACCAGAGATGGCCGTCGGTTGGCCCAGCCTGGACTAAATTTGTCCTGGTCTAGCCTGACTTGTCCAGGCAGGCCAAGCCGATAGTGTCAGCATGAGGGCGGGCCTGTTGAGCCTGGCTTGTTGGCCTTGGCAGCCCGGTCCATTTTTATGAGTTAGTAATTAAAATTTTGTTAGTAGTAAAACAAAACTTTTATTTTTAAAATTACTGTCAATTATTTGTCTCGTAACTATTTAGAAATTAAAATAACTAAAAAAACATTGAAATTATATATATATATATATATATTTGCACGAGCTCTTTTTTTTTTTTTTTGGCAAAAAGAAAATTAATTTACTCAACTAACTTAATTACAAAATTCAATTTATATCCAATAAATCTAGCATATTCAACTACTTAACCAATTCAATGTAGATTGAACTTTCATGTAGATTTTAACTTTCCAAATTAAATAACTCGAAAAATTCAATTTAACTTTTAACTCCCCAAAATTAATTACTCAACTAACCATACTCAAAATGAGTGATGCTACTCTTACAAACTCATTTATACAAACTGATTGATATGACATCATTTCATGATCACCCCATCACTGGTCATAATTACTATTATTTATTATTAGTATTTAATCATTTAATCATATTATGCCGTGTTCTTGTCAATTGAATTACAAAATTTAACTTTTTTCGCCTGTCAGCACTCAACATCCTTAATTGTATGCAATTTGAAATTATGAAAATTATAGGATTTAGATCTTTGTTTTTTGAATAACAACTAACAAGAGATATATTTCTACACTTTTCAGTGGCTTGGTATATAAGAGATAGTTTAACCCATATATTCAAAAGATAATATTAACTCAATGAAATATAATTTGTTCACCAAAAAAAAAAAGAAAATAGCACAAAAGAGAAGAAATTCTTAATTATAATAAGAAAATAGCACAAAAGAGAAGAAATTCTCAATTATAATGTGATTTAAAATTTGAAATATAAATTATTTATTAAAATTGATTATTGTTCATATAACAAGGGCAATTTGAAATATTTTTTTTAATTACCTGTTACCTTTAAAAAATAACTTAATTAGACTGGATAAACAATAAAGGTGTATTTAAAGATAGTCTTAAGTGAATATAATATTGAAAAATTTGAAAAAATAGACACAATTAGGGACCCTCGTTGAAATTTGGATATATCCTGAAAAATTTTCATGTCATAGACACTTTCTAGACAAAAAGACTCAATTACCTTTATGTATTCAATTTTTCCCTAAAGCCTTATTTCCCCTTATTTCCCTCTTTAGTCAAAAATTACCGAAACCCATCGAAACTGCTTGAAACGCAAACCAACACGAGTATCGCCTGAGGATAGAGGCATCAAGCAAGACGACACAGAGAGAAGCACCCATCGACACTGAGGGTCCCTAATTGTGATTTATTTGGTTGTTATTCGCTAGATTTGATTTAGTTTTTAGGGAATTTGAATTGGGAATTTGAGTTTCCGTCGGATTTGTGAACTTATTTAGGGATAAATCGAGTGTTATAATGTGATTTTTGTGGTTTGATGCGTGTAAAAACCGACGAAACGAGTTGTGAATCCAGTGTTATATTGCGACGCAGAAGACACTCGACACTCAACAACCACCTAACGAGTTGTGTCGAGTTGTGAAATGTCGAGGGTCGAGTTGTGAAATGTCGACTGTCGAGTGATGGTGTAGTGACGAGTGGTGGTGTAGTGTCGAGTATCGGATAATTATCGAGTGGTGTAGTGTCGAGTGTCAGATAATTGTCGAGTGGTGTAGTTTCGAGTGGTGTAGTGTCGAGTGGCGGTGTAGTGACGAGTGGTAATGTAGTGTCGAGTGTCGGATATTTGTCGAGTGTCGAGTGTCGCGTTGTGTTGTGTCGAGTGTCGACACAACACCACTCGATACTACACGACTCGACAAATATCCGACACTCGACACTACATTACCACTCACTACACCACCACTCGACAAACACTTGACACTCGACACTACACCACTCGACACTGCACCACTCGACACCACACCACTCGACAATTATCCGACACTTGACACTATACCACCACTCGACAAACACTCGACACTCGACATTTCACAACTCGACATGACTCGACAGGTAGTTGTCGAGTGTCGAGTGTCTTCAGCTTCGCGACGAAATGACTGGTCTCGTCGGTTTTCACACGCATCAAACCACAAAAATCATATTATAACACTCGATTTATCCTTAAATAAGTTCACAAATTCGATAAAAACTCAAATCCCTAATTCAAATTCCTTAAAAACTAAATCAAATCTAACTAATAACAACCAAATAAATCACAATTAGGGACCCTCCGTGTCGATGGGTGCTTCTCTCTGCGTCGTCTTGCTTGATGCTTCTATCCTCAGTCGATGCTCGTGTTGGTTTCCGTTTCGAGCGGTGTCGATGGGTTTCGGTAATTTTTGACTGAAGAGGGGAATAAGGCTTTGGGAAAAAAATTAAATACATAAGGGTAATTGGATCTTTTTGTCAAAAAAGTGTCTATAGTATAAAAATTTTTCAGGATGTGTCCAAATTTGAACGAGGGTCCCTAATTGTGTCTATTTTTTCAATTTTCCGTATAATATTTTCTATCTTATAATAAAGGAAGAGAAACCAGGGTTCTCACGTTGTTTACAATTTAACCATGTTTTTTTTTCTCTTTAAGAAAAGAAGATAGTAAGGATTAACAAGATAAGATAAAGATTTAAAAAGCTTTTTTTTTTTTTGTTTTATAAGAAAGAAAGAAAAAGGGTCAAGGAAACAATGTTCATTACCAATAAATAAAATAATAGGAATTTCCAGGAAGAGGGCATTGGCTGTTTGGGTTCACAAAAGCGTCTAAGTCAATAGCAATTAAAGAATAAGGTTCAAAACTCAGCCACTAACTTTCAAATCAAGGAAGAGCACAACTTGTCAGAGAGCCACAAGAAACTACTGGCGGCAGATGCAGGTTCGCGATTCACTTATATGGAAGTTATGTAATCCTCCAAAAACAGTGGAACAATTGGGAAAGCATTTAAGGCATGTTTGCCGTGCGATATCTATATAGTCTTATTTTATTATAGTATATTAGATGAACGCAGATTATATTAGATTACGTAAAGTTAAATTATAATATTAGTATTATATTATATAGCATTAATTTTAGAATATCAAAATTATCTGTATAAATATATATATATTTATATATATATATCTAACTGTACCTTTTACTTTTTTAAATTTTAATAATAATTAATAATTTATTTAATATATAAATTATCAAATCAAATTTATTTTTTAAAAAATTAAGAAAGGGCTACCGGAGGAGCCATCGCCAACATCCGTCATTAGCAGTCGATCGTCGATAAGATGGCATATTCAGCAACACTGTCACCAGCAAAATGCTTGACGGCATACATTCTACTAGGTTCCGTCAATCATATCATTGTTTGAGCTACCAATTATCGTAGATCTAGAGATTAAAGTTTTAGAGCCGGATGTTTGCTCGCCTTCTATGGCTAAAAGATAACTTTTGAGCTGATCAAAGTCATGACATTGTATCGATCGTGTCACGATGATTGTTCTTAGCATGGCCGTGTCATCAAATGCACTGGAAAAGTTTTTTGGCAAGCGTTCTGACAGAGGTCCGACAACTGCCTTAAAAATTACTAAATTATTATTTTATAAAATAAAATAAAAATATTTTTATATATTGTATATTTTTTTGAAAATAATTTTATTTTTTTATATAAATTAATACAACATATAAGTATATTAAATACAACAAATACTATCAACTATGTTTGATAGGCTGTACAGTATAGTACTTAGCGGGTGGTCTGTATAATATTCTTATTAACCCGTGTTTTGATCAAATTGTGGGAGAGTTAGGAATTGACAAGTATGTGTAAGAGCCGCATAATTTCATCCAAAATTATCACATGTCCCCTTTTGGGTTTAGGCCGCATAACTCTCTCTCTCAATCTCAATCTAAGATCACTGTTCACAATCTCCTCTCTCTCTCTCTCTCTCTGTCCCTTGATGATTTGATCACCATCTTCCTTCCTTTGTAAAAATCCCAAAAAATTCAAAACTTCTCTCCTGGCCATCTCAACCATCGAGAATAAAAGTCGTCATTCTCGTCTTTCAAAGACATAATTTCTCAATTTTTTTTGGGAATAAATCTGAAAATTTTGCAGATTGTAAAATGAGTTTGCAAATCTTGAACTTATTTGCAAATCTGCAAGAAAACCCACACACAAGCATCTACACCAGCATGAATCAACAACTCCTCCAACAAAATCCACTACACAAATATTTTTATATCATTTTACTTTCTTTCTAGTGCCTCATATGCCCTTCACCTCCAGCTCCTCCAACACTATCAAGAGCTCAAATCTCTCAGCCGCTACACCACCAGACATTTGAAGTTGATTTGAAAAAAAAAAATAAAGAAAAGAAGACAAATAGAAGAAAAGAGGGAAGAGACTTGTCGCTCTGCAACTCGAACCAAAAAAAAGATGAAAGGAACGGGAAAGCAAAGAGAGAAGAAGTTAAAGACTAAGAAAGAAAGAAAGAAATATTAATTGAAATAAATATATATTTATATAGTTTATTATATATTAAAATTAATTATTTTAATAAATAAATATTATTTATTAAATATTTAGATAAATAAATAATTATTTAAATACTAAATTTTACATAAATACTTTAAAAATTATTATAATTTAAAATATTTTATTAATTTTAAATCATTTTAATTTATTATAAAGAATTTAATACAATCCAATACAGAATTTTATCAAAAACAATATTATCTAGCATTTAATAATGCAGTGATAAACTAAACATAGTACAGAGTTTACTCAATCTTATGCAATACAATTCACACTACAACAGAATGGGCTTTTTGCTACGTCTATTTACTGCGGGCCTTCAAAAATACGGTAAAAATTAGAATTTTACGACAGGCCATGAAGCCCGCAGTAGAAGTTACGGATTTTATTGCGTTTTTAGAGGCCCGCAGTAAAAAGCTGTAATATAATATAATTTTTTTTATTTTATCCCCATTCTCCTGCTTCTCTCTCTCTCTCTCTTATGCTTCCCTCTCAAATCCCTAATTTTTTCCTCTCAAATTCCCTCAAGAGCCCACGGTATACTTTGCTTCCTGAAGAGCCCACGAAAATCTCTGCAACTACGATCGGTCCCTGATTTCACAGCCTTTCAACCTCGTTAGTCTCACACTCGCCATTATAAGTACAACGTTAAGCTGCACCGTTCCTCACTGGTTTGACGAAAGCTCGGTCGTTATCTCTAGAGACTCAAAATTCTCTCCTCTCCTTTTTTCTCCTACGAAACCGAAGACGCCCACCTTGAACAAATCTAAACGTGTGTTACTCTACTGTACTCAAACACCTTTTCTGCTTGTTTGCCAGGAAAACCGACTAGAAATCCATTACTGTTCGCTCTTCCCCTGCTTTCTTCTCGCTCTTTCTGCTCCAAAGTAACTGTTTCCTTGTGATCTATCACTTTTATGAAAATTCAGAGGTTTTATTTGGTTCTTACGCCAATGTTCTCTTTTATCTTTTTGGTTTGTGAATCAATATGCTTGCTTGGTTAACAGTATTAGTTACATATTTATATCAGAGTTATTTACCATTTTTTTCCAAGAATAGTCACTTCTATTCACTTTTGTTCGAGTTTGTATAGATTTTTGTTCTTATTTTCTTGAATATTAAAGTATTTTTGTAGAAACTTATATGTTAATGTTATGTTTATTTGGAGAAACTGCCCTTGTCATGTTAATTCCTTCGAATTGGGGAGTTAACCTGACAATCAAACGATCAAAATAATATCAAGTTTTAATTCTACAATGTTGCTTTGCTTAATGCGTGAAATACATCTCTTTTGTAAGAGATGCTGGTGTTTGCATGTCCTTTCATGGATGCTTGATTAACTGTGCGGCAAAAAATTCTGCTCTTTGATTGGAAACGAATACTGGAAAAGGAAATTTATGTTTTTCTCTTATGAACTTATCATATAATCTTAGTGGTTGATTAACAGTGCTGAGAATACCATATCAGAAATTTTCTGAACTTACCTTGTCTTATTTGGAGAGAAATGAAATAAAATGAAAGAATAAAGAAAAAAAATTAAGGTTAAACTATATAATAAACATTTGTCTGAAAATGTAACAACCACTAAGATTATATGATCATTGCATTGGTATAGACCGGCTATGTTGCCATGTATTGCTTTAGGAAGCTGTTTTCTGACATTATGCGTTCGTGCGAAGTCCAATAGTTGTTCATGTCTATGATATCATTTCAATATTAGAGATATCTTCTTAGACAGGGAGATCGACCTTTATAATCCTGTAACAGTTGTTAGACTTAGAAGCTGTCTTGGTGAAGATTATGTTTCCTAGCTTAGAGTAGATTGAGATGTAGCAATGTTCATGTTTCTTTTCCATTTGATGAATCCAATTAACACTAGAATGTTTATAAACTTGTTGTTGGATCAGAATATTATACATGAGATATTGTCCTTAAGCATGTTAAGTAACCTTCTAAATAATCTGTTTGAACTTTCATGATTTTCCACTTACAGTATCTTTGGATTGAGAAAGATGTTTGCCAAGGCACTTGTTTGTTTTTTAGTTAATAGCCATTCTATGAGGATAGTCCATGGAGTTTCTGATTTGGTAGTTTAGAGAATGAAAAGCCTAACAAGAAGCATATATATACACATTTTGCTCTTTACCAAATCCTTGATTAACTCAAAGATAAATTTCAATTCGAGCTAGATGTTTTTCTTCTTGTTTTCATCATTGAATTTGATGCTTCAAGGGGGTATCATTTGGTAAGCCCTTAGCTTTTCGGTATGGTGTCTAAACTTCAGGTCCTATATTTAAAGTCTTCATTGTGTTGTGTATATTGTCTAAGCAAATATAGCCTCTCTATAACTTGGACTAGTACTATACTTTCTTTTTTACCATAAAAAAATGTGGGATCTCAATGACTCACCCAATGATTACCTCAAGGATGAAGAGTCTGAAGGTTGCTCTTCGCAAAAGACCTCTATAGGTGGCAATCACTAGATTATAATTTTTGTATAATTGTGTTGGTAGTTTATATTTTTCTATTGATGAAGTTAATATATTATTATAAGTTGGGAATGATAATCTGCGCTATTGTTTTACTTTATACCTAGTCACTTCCACACGTAATAATAATATTAATTTTGCAGAAGAATAGGATAGATATTATTATTTAAGAATATGAAAATCATATGAAGAAAGAATCTTAATCTTATTATCCTTCCTGCTCTCTGTAGTCTCCTGTAAAGATCATTGTGTCTTTTGGTTTTCTCTAACAACAGTGTTTCTTTTGTTCTGTTTTCTGTTCCAGTGAATAGTTCGTCATGTCAGATGTTAAAATTATGATAAATCCAAGAAAACATAATCTCACTGTTTCACTTTATGTTAATTTGGAACTTCTGGAACTGGGCTTTTATTGTACTCCAAATAACATAAAGTAATAGAGTTGATCTGACTTGCGCTCTGCCTCTGGGGCAAAATATAATAATCTGGATCTTCTAACAGATATGATTCTGGCTTCCTTGGCCCTGCTATCATGCTTTATTTTTTTATGCTGCTTAAGATTTTCAGATGCAAGCAGTGCTATCTGTCAGATTATGGTAGTATAATATTTATTTAGATCATATGTTTGCTTTCATTTGCTGAAATTTCATCTGCTTAAGATTTTCAGATGCAGTAATATGGCATGAATATTTTTGCTTGTGCACTTTGACCATGTCCTATGAAAATTCCTCTCCACTTTGGTTTATGTTTGAATGACTGCCTTTTATATAATGTTTTAATTATATACACATGGTTCAATTTAATTTTAATGACCTAATTACGATAAGATCTTTTAGTTAACCTTTATGCTTAACTGATGGCTGCCTTCTGGAAAACAGCTGCGATACTTTGCAGCAGATTTTGCCATGAAGCTGTTTTAATTGATCATAATGAAGAAGTGCTCAAGGCAAGATCGATGAACTTAACTAGTAAATTTGGTGGCTGCACCTATGGATATTTATTTATTCATTTTAACTATTTTAGAATATTATCCATTTTTTAGATTCTAAAGGAAAATATAGAGCTCCATACATCTACACAGAGTCCTATTTGTGTTGCTGGTTAGGAAAATAAATATAATATAGAACAAAAATGTTCTTACCAGCTGTCTTTTGGTTACTTGCAGAATTAGGAGTTGAGAAGCTGGAATAGGGAGACTCTGATCAGATCAACCAAATTTTACAAAAATTTTCTATAGGATTTGATCTAATTCTTAGAGCTAACATTTATATCCTTATTCTAGATTATTAATAGTTATCTATGTTTTCTCAGGCAATATCCACTAATAGAAGAAAATTAAAACCAATCATAAAAAAATAAAAGGGTTCTGGGAGGCTGAGATTATTCTAGATTATTAATCTTGTTTTAAATTTCTCCTTCCCATTGTGCCTCTAGAATTGTTATTTGTTGGTAATAAATCATTCCTTGACAATGTGCAAGCTTTCAACAGTCAAGCATTCCTCTACTTTTTAACATTGTCAAACATCTTCATCTCAGGTAAAATCCTTAGTAAACATTTTTTTAGTGGTTATGATATAGCAATTCAATATATTTGATCTATTTAATGAAGGAATTCTGGCTCTTGTTTGTTTATGTGGGTGACCCTTCCTATTCATTGGTTTTGCTGTGTTTTTATTGTTGAAAACTGGAGATAAATTGATACTGTTTTTGACTTGAATGGTTTAATTGCTTCACATTCGTTAAACAAAATGAACAAGATAGGATGCAAGTAATGTGATTTTCCATCAAATTTTGACTAATAGTTTAACATTTTGTTATGGAACCATATATTAATTGCCATAAAATTGGAGAATCACACAGTTGCACTTAATAATCAATGCTTCTTCTAAAATAATGCTTCTTCAAGCATTCAAACCAAATGACTTATTGTTCTTCTTTTGTCCGACTTTCAAGGCAGGTCAATGAATTTCCTAAATGGGGTTAGTTCAATTTTAAAGAATTGGCTTCTTCACTTTCCTCTGTTTTGTTGATTTCTGTTTCCAAAGCTCAACCAATCGGAAACTCTCTTTTTAATTCTTTGCTTATTTGCTAGCAGTAAGGTGTAAATCAGAACAAATCAAATCCATTTAAAGTAGCATATATAATTAGCATTTCCTAGTATAAGTATTAGATTTTTTTGTATTCTAACTAATCCAATCATCTACTTCTCTCTCAAATGGTGTGTGTATATATATGGATATGATATTTCCTATTTGGCAGGTTTCTGTGTATATTGTTTTTCTCTTTTAGGCTTTTGAGTATTTGACTTTTGTGGATTTTTTAGCCTATTAATGTTGTTTTGCCATGTATATTTGACTTTGTACCACTTGGACAACTTCTTAGTTAAATTTTATTGTATCTTTTGGTGTTAATTATTATTCTTCTCCTGATAATGATGCTGCTGATAGAGATGAGGCTCAAAGGGACTAATCAACTTTGTATATTAGAAGAGATTTTCTTTAGTGAAGTTTTGATTCAAAGACATCTACTTTAGTGAAGTTTTGGGTAGCAATTGAGGATAAAGAATAAGGTACTAGAATATCTTTTTTCTTAATCTTTCTCATCTTTCAATGAAATGATTTGACTACACTACGTAGCTTTTTATATATATCTTGTCTTATGTCATTGTTATCTTTGCCATGTTGCAAGCATATTAAATTTTGCATTGTTTTTTTTAGTTTCATTGGCAACTAGTTCATATATGAGGTAGCATTTTCTAATGTTAATATATTTTGCAGCTGAATATGGCGCTAAAGAGACTTAGAGATGACTCTATGGAAAGCGTACTACGAAGGGAGGTAGCATCTCGAAGATAATCATCTTCATCTTTCCAATCTCAGATGAATGCGGGAGACCAAGGTTTATAGATAAATGATAATATTTTTACATAAATGTTTTAATTTATAGTGTCAAACTAATTTCATATGATTAGGTGAGTCATCGCAAGTAACAAAAGGTCGTGGGGCTGCTCGTGGTAATGCTGAATGGGGTTCAGGGCAACCATTACATGTGGATTTCAACAATACATGGCAGCCAATTGGTCCAAATAAAGAGACGTTCACATCCCAACTTGGCATTATAGCTCAGAATAGGTCAATGGCTCCATTGACTTTTACTAGTTGGAATGCCATGCCTGAACACAAATTAAATGCCATTTGGAAAGAAGTGAAGGTATTGCATTTACATCTAATTGATAAATTGAAATATATCTAGTTTAACTCCACTAATCCATTGTATTTTCTGTAAATGTAGGACAATACAGATGTTCCGGATGAGTGTAGACCTCATTGTCTAAAAGCAATGGGATTACTTTAGAGGGATTGGAAAGCTCGTGTAAAGAGAGACTTTTACAAGCCATATCTGACAGATGAGGCATGTTTAGCCTTTACTCCTCCGAAAATTACTGAAGAACACTGGAAGATTTTGGTCGCTTATTGGAGCAACGAAGGAGCTCAATTAAGTAATCAAAATCATGGTTAACATAATTGTTTTAACCAAAACATCCTAACAAATCAGATATGTATAAACTATATATTTATTGGTTTGTTTTGGCTCTTTAATATTACAGAAATGGATGGAGAGAAATAAGGCAAATCATGCCCATCAGTTTGCGCCCCATAGGACTGGTCGCACTTCTTTTGCGAAAAAGAGAGAAGAGGTAAGTTTTAACGACGTCTAAATTCATATGAATTGTTTGAAATTTTGCAATAGTAGTTAATACGGTATATTTGTAACTTTCTTCATTTGCAATTGTAAACTAATAATTCTTTTTTTTATTAAGATGTCAAAGAGTAGAGAAAAAATTGATCGCATTAGTGTGTTTATCAAGACTAGAACTACAAGTGGTGGAGATGTGGTTGATAATGAGAGTGCTGAAATAATTGTACATTTTTTAAACTAACTTATTTCCTATTACATTTTGTATGAAATTGATTACAAGATCCTTTTTTTAACCATTTGATTTATTCTCATCATTTTGTGGAGCCAATTAAAAGAAGGAATGTCTAGAATACCTAATGAGCAACAAACAGACGCAACTACAGAACGAGTATTTCAAGATGTAATTGGACGTGATCATTGTGGTTATGCCTGCACATATGGCCACGGTCCATCCCCATCTGTTATTAAAAGTCAATGCTCATCTCAACCTCTTGATGTGGAGAAATTGCATCAAGAGTTGCATGAAATGCGAGTAGAGAACAAAGAACTGAAGGACTACAATACTCAGTTGTACAACTTTATGCAACAGAAATTTCCAGACATCGAAGAGCAGCTGCCACCACCTATGCAACCTTAGGTATTTACTTAACCTTAACTTGATGATGAAAAAATTGTATTGTTACCAAAAGGTCTTACTACTGTTTGCAGCTGTAATAATTTGGGTTTTGCTGAAATCTTATAGAAAATTTGATGCAATTTGAATCAAGGTTGTTAAGGGTGTTATACTTGCAATTGAAATCAAAGCTATTATATGAAGACGATAAGAGTAATTTGAAATATTGAACTGTTTGCCTAAATAGGATTAGTCAAGAGTCTAAAGATGGATGACATTTTTGTGTTGTTTGGAACTATTTAGGACTACAAGTTTTTCTAAACTTTTTAAAATGTCTTAGGTTTTAGTTCCGGATGCTTCAAGTGCACACCAAAATCGCGTCAACGCGGACGCCACAAAAACAAATGAGGAGAATGAGGAGAATTAGGTATGTATGAGGTTATTTATCATTACTCTCCAACAAATAAATGTTGGCATATAACATTTATTTGAACTTCTCTAATAAACTTAGTAATAGTAAGACATCTAATTATTATATTTTATTTGTGCAGGTTTTTTTTCGCATGAAAACTTGAATGGGAATAAGACTTCTAGACTTGAATGGGATTACAAATAAACTTGGTACTCTTATGTTGTATGTGAATGTATAACTTATTAATTTATGTGATTGTGATAATATACTCTTATGTTGTACTCTTATTTTTTATTGGAATATCATTTTATTGGTTCATGTTTTCAAATGATGAATTATTTGAATTAATTAAAAAAAATAGATCGAACACATGGTTACAGGCCTGGATTTCATAAAAATTGCAAAAACGGGTTCTGGGAGTTGAGTTCTTTTTTACTGCAGGCCTAACGACCGCGGTTAATGACTTGGGACAACAACAAGCACTTTTTACGGCGGGCCAAGCGCCCACGATAAAAAATTTTCCACCAGACCAGGACTTTTAACGGCGGATCGTGCGCCTGCGAAAAATAATTTTTCACCGACCACGAATGTTTACGGCGGGCCGAGCGCCCGCGAGCCGTAACCGCGGTAAAAAGTAAAATGAGTTTTTACGACACCATTTTATACGGCGGGCTTAAACCGCCGTATGTCCGCCGTAGAAGGCTTTTTACCGCGATTTCAGCCCGCGGTAAAAGACCCATTTTCTTGTAGTGTCAATACAATGTTATCTAATATAATCATAGTTATACTATCCTATACAGTCATCAAGCATACCCAATGTAATTTTAACATAACATTATTTTTAATATTATACAATGCAATGCTACACAATACAATACTATACTATATTATATAATGTTGTGCACTAAATATGCCGTTAAAGCTTACTTGTATACATCATCTTATTATTCAAATAATTCTATATTTGCAAACTCCTTGTACAAGTATTTTTGTACAAATTTACTTGTATAGATCATCTTATTATTATTCAAATAGTTCTACATTTGCAAACTCTTTGGACAAACTTTTCATAAAAATTTATTTGATATGATCGTGATTTAATTTTGGTGCGTGGTTTATCTTAATTAGTTTTATTTATTATTAAATTTTACTCTTTCAATCATACTACAAGTTTATGAAAGAGTATTATATATAAAGCTTTTCTTATGTGCATATTAATCTGGTTATTGAAAAAATTAAATTGCTTGCAAAAATCCATAACGTTTTCTTCAAAACAAAAAAAGATTGTAGTTAAAAAAAAAAAAAAGAAAGCAATTTGGAGTATGTTCTTAAATCTTAAGGCAGATTATAAGGAGAAAATCCTTCTAAAGATTTCTTAGGTCAACAAAATATTTGGAAAGGTTTTATAAATTAAAATTAAGTGCTTTAGAATTTTTCTTTTTAATGTTTTCTAGTTGTGTCTATTGAAAGAAAGAGTTTTTATTTAAAAGCCTTGTTTTCCTTTCCGGAAAACTAATAATATAAAATCAATTTCATAAATACCTGATCCATTTCTTTGTTATTGATTTTATTTATCTATTCCTTCTCTAATTACTAAATCTATTTTTCAAAAATTCATTTATACGTTGCATAAACAAAAAGAGGGTTGCACGATTTAGTAGTATTTTCATAATAATTCTATTATTAATTTTCGTAATGCACTACAATAATTAAGTAGAGCTTACAAAATTATTCCTATCAACTCACTTATACAAATACATATGACAATATTGCATAATTATCATATCAAAAAATTTGTAATATCATATTTGTAAGAGTAAAATTATTTATAATAATTTGATATTATGCAACACAGATAGGTGCTTGGGGCGGGTATTTGAATATAACGGTTATAAATTGCACTTATTATGATATATAAACATGTGGCTGTTGATCAGCTCTGTTGTCAAAAGTTTCATAAAATTAATTCTTCCACTGGAAATCAAACCGTTCAATACAAGGTCTACAATCTTCGTAGGTGGAATTCATGTGACCAAATTTTTTCCTTCTATTCATTTCTTATTTGATATCAGACTCAGTCAAGCAATAAAAAGTAATGCTACTCTTTCAATCTAATTTTATAAATTCACTCGTACAAACTAACGTGGTATGATGTAATTTGATAAATAAATGAATTGATTAGATAAATATACGCTAATAATAAATGATATTAATTAAGATGGATGATGTGATAATCATATAGGGATATCACATCAGTTTATATAGATAAGTTTGTATAAATAGTTTGTAAGAATAATGTTACTCATATCTTAATCACTAATCATTTAATGAATCAATTAACGTAAAATAAAGAGCTTAGTTTAGCTTCACACTTGTCCTTAAATTTGTTGCTTACTTCCTTTTCCATCGAAATCACCAATTAAGGCATCAAATAGTTGTCTCGAGCTTAAATGAATCGAAAAAGAGACTTGATGAAATGAGATGGGAACTGTCTCATAGGAAAAACAAGTGTTTGGTTGGTAAAACAATATGGGAACAGAAATTGGATGGGATAATTAATAATGGAATCAAATTGGGATTGCAATTGAAAATTATGAAAAAAAATTAATAGTGTAAATGTCTAAATAAGCTCTATCTAAATAAACATAAAGTTGTCTCGATTTCAAATTAATGAATCGGAAAGGACAAGTTGGTATTTAGTCGATGAAATGGAATGAGAACAGTGTAGTTCAAGTTTTCAAATAAAGAGGTAGAAAAAAAGTGTTTGGTTGGTGAAATTGATCACAGGAAAAATAATAGAATCAAATTTTAGGATTAAAACTGAAAATAAAAGGAGAAGAAATTTGAAAGTACATGTGCTAACACTAATTTCATATCACACTCTGTTAGCTATAATTGTTCAATACAGTCAGTTAATATTGTTAGTCTGTTAGCTGGTGCTGTTAACTTTGTTTGCTGGTTCTGTTAGCTGTGTTAGCAGAATTACAATTAGTAAGAATTAGTTACAATTTAACCAATCAGAGTTTGACAGCTGTCCAAAGCTTTTTGTATGTATATGTGTACTAAAACAGTGTTGATAAATGAATCGATTGATGTATTTTTCAATGCTAGTACTCAAAGTTTCCTAATTCTAAGTTGGTATCAGAGCCATGGGAGAATCTCTTAACATTTCTCCTGGTCATTTTCTTGGAAACACAAATTCTCGAAATTCAACTTTCTCTTTATCTCTCAATTCTTCAAATCCGTTGATACTACCAGCAGCTCTTCCTACTACTTCTATCAAACTTCAATGAGGCAATTATAGTTTCTGGAAATCTCAGATCCTGTCAACGTTGAAAGCCTACAATTAATCTTGAAAGCTTTATTGATGAAAGTCATCATTGTCCTCTTGCTGTTATCACAATTCAAGATCAATCCAGTGTAGATCCAGCAGTGATCACTCAGATCAATTATGAACATGTTAATTGGCAACGATCTGATCAGTTTGTTTTAAGCTAGATGTTGTCCTCAATTTCAGAATCTATGTTTGGCTATGTTGTTAGATGCAAGACATCTCTTGAGGTTTGGAAGTCTTTAGAATGATTGTTCACTACTGAATCAAAGGCAAGAGCTATGCATATCAAGCACCAACTCCAAACAATGAAGAAAGGTTCTCTGTCAATCTCAGACTATTTTCTGAAAATGAGGTCATTTGCTGATACCTTGTATGCCATAGGCACTGATATAACAGATTTTGATTTACTGTTACACATTCTTGATGGACTAGAACCAGAATATATATGATGCTATTATTGTTAATATTTCCTCCAAACCTGGATCTATTTCATTAGAAGAGGCACAATATCATTTACAAAGCTATGAACTAAGATTAAAGCAACACAATTTGCCACAAGTGGTTCATATAGGACCTAATGCTCACCTTGTAAATAGAATGCCTCAGTTTGGTCCTAATATTCAAACTGGAAGAGCTCCTTTTAGTTCTAATTCTAGAGGTAGAGGCAGAAATAGAAATTTCTATGGCAGAGGAGGCAACAACATAGGAGGTTATAATGTCACTAATTTTCATCCAGCTACTAATAGAGGTGCTAATGGTTCTACTGTTAAACCGGTTTGCCAACTTTGTGGTAAGATAGGACATACAGTTGTGAAATGTTTTAGAAGGTTTGATGTTAGCTATCATGGTCCAACACAACAGCCAAGCTCTCAAGCTTTTGTTACGTCATCAACAAATATAGCTGAAAATTTTTTAGCACAACAAGCTCCTCAAGCTCTTATTGCTTCACCAGCTACTGTTGCTGATAATGCATGGTATTTAGACATAGGGGCAACTTATCACATCACCTCTGATCTAAGTAATCTCACAATGTAATCTGCATATACTGGAAGATATACAATCCAAGTTGGAAATGGTAACACTTTATCTATTACTCATATTGATTCTAGTGTTTTACATTGTTCTAAATCCAATAGAGATATCTTGCTCAGAAGGATACTTCATGTTCCCTCTATTACTAAAAGTTTGATTAGCATATCTCAATTAACCAAGGATAATCACATTGTAGTGGAATTTCACTCAAATTTCTGTCTTGTTAAGGACAAGAAAATAGGAATTCCACTTCTGCAAAGGAAACTTAGTGAAAGTCTTTACCAACTTCAAGATCTTGATTCATCAACTAATTCTTCATGCTATTCAATCACTTCATCTGCTGCTAAAGCTTCCTCATGTCTGCTTTCTTCTTCTCAAAGAAGCTGTTTTCATCCAGTTACTCTAGTTTCCTGTGTTGTTAATTCTAATGTATATACTAATAATAAAACTAGTGATTGTATCATGTGGCACAAAAGGCTTGGCCATCCTCATGTTTAGATTTTAGCTAAAGTTTCTCAAGATACTCAATTGTTTCATTGTGTATCTAATAACTCTTTGTTTTATGAATCCTGCAAGTATGGAAAACAGAATCATGTAGCTTATCCTTCATCTTCTTCTTAGTCACAATTTCCTCTTGAATTAGTCTTTGCAGATGTCTGGGGACCATCACCAATATCATCTGTTGAAGGCTACAATTATTGTCACTTATTTGTTGATTATTTTTGCAGATATTGTTGGCTTTTTCCTTTGAAATTGAAGTCTGAAGTGAAAGAGGTTTTTCAACAGTTTCTAGCATTGGTGGAGAGTTTGGAAGAAAGTTGAAATGTTTACAGTCTGATTGGGGAGGTGAGTTTAGACCTCTTGCTTCTATATGTGCTACTCTAGGAATTCAGTTTCGGCATCCTTGCCCTCATACACATCCACGAAATGGTTCAGTAGAAAGAAAGCATAGGCATGTTGTGGAAACAGGACTTACCCTTTTTGCCCAAGCCTCTATGCCTCTGAAGTTTTGGTGGTTTGCTTTCAGTGCTTCTGTCTATTTGATAAGCCGATTACCAACTCCAGTTCTTCAATTTTCCAGTCCATTCTTTACTCTTTTTCATAAAGCACCTGATTATAAAAATCTTAGGATCTTTGGCTTTGCTTGCTATCCAAACCTAAGACGATATCATGGTCACAAGTTCTCTTTTCATACAACTGTATGTGTCTTTTTAGGTTAAAGTTTGATACACAAAGGTTACTTGTGTCTTAATTCCACTGGTCGCATTTACATAGCCAAAAGTGTCTCTTTTAATGAACAACTATTTCCTTTTGCTTCCGTTTCTTCTTTTTCTCATTCCTCCTCTTCTACTCCTAAGAATTTAATTTTTGTCTCATTTGTTCCTTGGTATTTTCCTCCTGTCTCTTTCTCAAATTCTTAGTTAAATAACTTTCAACCTTCATCAGACTTTATTCAACCATGCAGTTTTGCTAACACTCCTCCTATAAATTCTGCTATAAACTCTTTTGCATCATCTTCATCAGATTCTATATCTCCAACATTCTCACAACAACAATCACCATTATCATCACAACAACAACTACCTACTTCTCTACCAGTTCCTATTAACACTCATCCTATGCTAACAAGGGCAAAAGCTGGCATTTTTAAACCAAAGGTTTATCAATGTAGTACTTCTTTATCTAAACCAACATCAGTTGCTAAAGCTTTGCAAGATCCTAATTGGTTACAAGCTTTGTAAACTGAATTCCAAGCCTTACAAGCTAATAACACATGGTCACTAGTTCCTCCCACTACAGATATGCATATTGTTGATAATAAATGGGTATTCAGAATTAAGTATAATCCAGATGGCAGTGTGCAATGTTACAAAGCTAGATTGGTTGCTAAGGGTTTTCAACAAACCCCAGGAGTGGATTACTTTGACACCTTAGTCTTGTTATCAAGCCCGCAACCATTCGAGTTGTTCTTTCTTTAGTAATCACTTATCAATGGGATATACAACATATTGATGTCAACAATGCTTTTTTTAATGGTGATCTTCAGGAGACTATTTTTATGGCTCAACCAACAGGTATTGTTGACTCTACTCATCCTGAATATGTTTGTCATTTAGACAAGTCTCTCTATGATTTGAAGCAAGCTCCTAGAGCTTGGTTTGACAAGCTTAAAGGTGCATTGCTTCTGTGGGGATTTTAGGTGTCAAAATCTAATACAAGTCTATTCATTTTCAAGGACAAGGCTAAGACTATACTAGTTTTGGTCTATGTTGATGATGTATTAGTTACTAGAAGTTGTAAATCTCAACTACAACAAGTGATCTCAGACCTAAATACACGGTTTGCCTTAAAAACTTTGGGTTCAGTAAGCTATTTTCTTGGCTTTGAAATTCATAGATTAGTTGGTTCTTTGTTGCTTACTCAGAGTAAGTATGCTACTGACTTACTTAAGAAACGTAATATGATTAATGCTAAAGCAGTAACTACTCCTATGGTCACTAATGCAAAGCTTGCTATAAATGATAGTCCTGCATTTGAAAATCCAAGTGCTTACAGGAGTGTTATTGGTGCATTACAGTATTTGTCCATGTCTAGACCTGATATCTCTTTTGCAGTGAATAAATTGAGTCAATTTCTACAATCTCCAACAGAAAATCATTGGCAAGCTTGCAAAAGAGTTTTGAGATATATCAAAGGGACAATTGATCATGGCCTTGTGTTTCAACCAATGGATTCTTTGACTCTAAATGGCTATAGTGATGTTGACTGGGCCAACTCTTTAGATGATCAAAAATCTGTTTCAGGATGTTGCATTTATTTTGGCAATAATCTCATCTATTGGAGTTATAAGAAACAGAATGTAGTTGCCCGTTCCTCTACAGAATCTGAATATAGAGCATTATCTTCAGCAGCCACAGAAATCATCTGGTTGCAAAGTTTATTAGCAGAACTTGGTTTTCAACTTGATGATATTCCTGTGTTATGGTGTGATAATAAAGGTGCTCAGTGCTTGGCTGCCAATCCTGTGTTCCATGCTAGAACCAAACACATTAAAGTTGATATTCATTTTATTAGAGAGAAGATACTTGCTAAGCAGCTTGTTGTTAAGCATATTTCTACTACATTGCAGAATGCTGACATTCTCACTAAACCTTTGTCAGGTTCTCAGTTTGATGCTCTCAAGCATAAACTTACAGTTCAAACTATGGATCAAGCCTGTTGTGGTAGTTCTAAAAATTCCCCAGCTACACTTGAAGGGGCCTATTAGCTATAATTGTTCGATACAGTTAGTTAATATTGTTAGTCTATTAGCTGGTGCTGTTAACTCTGTTTGCTAGTTCTGTTAGCTGTGTTAGCAGAATTACAATTAGTTAGAATTAGTTACAATTTAACGAATCAAAGTTTGACAGTTGTCCAAAGCTTTTTGTATATATATGTGTACTAAAACAGCATTGATAAATGAATCGATTGATGTATTTTTCAATGCTAATACTCAAAGTTTCCTAATTCTAAGTCACTCTTCAGATTCTTTAATCATAAACCAACATTTAAGAGACAAATCTAAATAAATACAAAACCAGAAACCAATTTTTTTTTAATAAAATCTAAATATATTTAAAAATATAAATCTGAATTGTATTATATATATGTGTGTGTATGTTATCTTTTGAATTAAAATGTCTTAAACCACGCTTATATTTTTATTGATGTTGCTTTACTCATTTTTTTTCTTACATATTAGTAATATTCACAAATCAATATTTTTTGATAAAATTAATAATGAAGTATTTAAAATTTTGGAATTTTACATATATGTTTTTATCCTAAAATATTAAATTATAAATATATTCATTGATGCTTTTGAACATAACATATATAATTAAATTATATTAATTTAATTATATTTTTATTAAATTAATTATTGTTAATCACCAATTACGATTAATTTTCAATTGGTTCAGATGAGAAGTCAAAACCTTAGGGTTCCATATATTGAAGATAACCTGCTAGCAAAGTTCTCTCTTAATTTGTGAACTCAACACAATCAAGAGAGAGGAGCTGTAAACCGATCCTCCCGTGCTTTTTCCTTGAGCTTAACTTCGCGTAAGTATATAATAACTAAAATTTGTTTCATCTGTCAAGACTAGCCTCAACAACAACCGAATATTATTATATAAATAATGAAATTAATGGAAAGGGTGATACTACGAGATTTGAAAACATGGAGGTGAAAGAAAGACGCAAATTTTGCATTTTGAGAATTTTGGGCACACACGCACATATATATATGAAGAAATTACTAGAAGCTAGCTAATTAAAACGCAATATTCTGTTAGGACTACAACATGCAAAATTTTAATTAGAAATACTATAAACTGTGAAATTGCAACAAAGATCTTGTAATTTGCATAATTCTCAGTGAGAATCCTACAACATTTAGTGTCTCAAATGACTATGCTTAAAGGTCGGTAAATTGACATTCAACAAGCCTTAGAGAAGTAATAGTCATGATGACATTTCAGATGCTCAAGTGATATGACATGCTAACTCAAAAATCAGTAATGATATGGTATGCACACGTATGATGCAGAAAAAAAATAAAGAAAATTTTAGAATTCGTACAATTCTTCTTTTCGAATTCTAGCTTTAACTCTCATATCATATATATGATTTTCCAAAAATAAATCATCTTCAAAATTCATGGAAATCAACTGAAACAATGAATAAAGAATATTTATTATCATAAAAATAAAATGGAATTCATTCTCTGATTCAAATAGAGCTCAACAAGTTAATATATATATTTGAACATCTTTGCAAGCTGAATTTAATTTTTGAGCATGACACAATTTTAGGCAAATCAATGTAGATATGTTAATTAAAGCTTTACACATATGTAAAGTTAGCTTGTTTTTCTATGAAATCATCTATCTAAACATATTTACTATGAGCAGATGGCTTTAGCTTATCTACATAGATAGCCTTCTCTGCATATAATATACACTTCTAATGCAACACAAAATTTTTTCACTCATCAACTTGAAATAAACATAAGACTTCTTTTTGTCTACAGGAATCTCAGAAATCATTTCAAACACAACCTCAAAATTTC